>JAIOTZ010000320.1:0-63364 GCA_023374045.1 Limonium bicolor
TCGTAAGAAACTCTAACACACCACAGGTACATAGTAATGTACCGTGACTACAATGAAACAACTATGGGATCACAAATCTTGAAATTGAAAGAATGGAACCTTTGTAAGGCCTAACGGCCCGACCACTGTATTTAGAACATACCAGTCAGCGAGAGGCTAGACTTGGTCAAGACCTCAAACGTGGCTATGCCATGAGAGACTTCTTTTAACACCGAACCACTGTTTTAAAACCCAAAATTTTCTTTTCAAAACCTCAAACCTCTTTTAAAAACCTTGGATTTTAAAACCGAACCAACATGATTATGGTGAGTATCATAGATTGATACAAGAGGAGTTGACAATAGAATACTTCACCTAGGCGTGTGACGAACGCTACGAGTGTACCCGTTACGGGATGTGGGACAACCGCACTCCGAAGGAGCTTGCGGGCCCGACATATAGTTGGGTAAGTGGCAACGTATCAACATGGTACCCCACGTATGTGCACGTGTAGTGTACGACACACGGGAAGTAGTCAGCTCCGTTCTACGGACCATCAGTGAGTTCAAACCAGAACAACTGGACACCTCAGACAATTCAGCATAAAGGAACTCAGAAGACCCATCTGAAGATAAGGAGTAAGAACTAGGAAGTGCAAAAGGCACAGACTAAACAGTATAGACATTGGATATGTCTCAAATAATCTAAGCAATTACCTGACAGCTGGATGGAATGCCCAGCCTAAACACATGAAGGCGAATGCCTAATGTGAACCTAACAATGCTCAACAAACGGGACAGAACTCCCAAGAGCAACCCCAAGATTACCACAAGTACACTCCATCATTGAAGGGGATATCAAACCTAGTCCTAAGCACTAGGAGCAAGTGTAAACAGTCTACCCAAGAACGGGAGACGTTACAACCCAAAAGGGGACGACTCAGCTACAATACCATAAGACGGTATAGAGGACGACACACGTTATAAACATTAGCCGGATGTAACGGCACAGCCACCAACACCCAGGAGCGATCCTTGAAGGGTGTCTGCGTTAATAACAGTCGAGCAACCGTAACGACATGAGCACGGGAGCTAAAACGAACACTCGGTTAGGACACCGAAGGGATTTCACTTTACAGGAAATGCCCTAAAATACTGAGAGGCACCTATTAACACCTGATTGCATAAAGGGTCTCCTATGAACGGAAGCGTGATGCCACGACTTACCATGGAGCCCAATAATACCTCCAACCTATGACGGTATACGTGGAGTGGAAACATGTATAAGCCGCTTGCAAAGAGCATAGCTTGCAGCAATACGGCTCAGAAGTGTAAACCAATACGTTATATAAACTTAAACGGTTGCAAAACCGGCACCAATTGTTAACAAGACCTACAAGAGATATTGCCTCATACGACAAGAAATCAACAACTGGACCATAAATCCAACCCAACATCCTGAGTGGCTTGTAGTAATGGCCACCTCAGTGTCACTGTCACTAGAGCACCAGTCTAGTATACAGTTGACGGAGTTAAATACCCCTCATGCCTTCTGTAGCAATTGTACACAGAGGCATAAGAATCATGATAATGCCAACAATGGCCTAGTCCACACTTGGACACTACGAGAACCCAAGGGAAAGTACCCCTCGTTAACCGAAGACCACCAAGGTGGTGAAGATGTGAATCCTTAGAAAGGTTTCCATCTATTATAACAGTAAAGCCTACGCATATAGATATTGCCAAGAGGCGATGGAATCAGGAAATGAGATTTCCAAACCATTACGACTTAAGGGAGTAAGTATACTCCTCATGCACCCAAGCATGTGGTGAACCATTACATAAATACTCACATGGTAAACCTTGTCATGAGACCTATGAGTGGCAACAACCTCTCAACCAGAACTTCATTTACCAATGATAGAACGGGACCAGGAAACCCTTGGAGTTTCACGGGATGTCCTGGTAAAATACATACAAGCAAAACTACACAGCCAGAGCCTAAACCAATGCTCAGCACCGAAAGGCAATAATTAACAAAGCAGTTAATGTGAACGCACACTGAACACCATGAATGATTAACGCTCAAGAGAGCTTATGACCCGATGAGTTATCTCATCCTTGGTCAACCAAGATACTTGGTGAATTGTATCACAATAATGAAAATGATGTGAGGTAAGCCAACCTACACATGAAACCTAACTGAAATAAAACATCCCCACTATGGGAAGATAGTAGTAGTGCGGTATGCTACGACAACCGTCATACACACGAACATGGGAAACCCCAGGGTATTCATACCATAAGGGAATGGTGCCAATGACAATGGCAATGAGTAAAGAGAAACATCACAGTAACGGAAACAGTAAAAACAATGTTGTATAATGAGTAAGAATACGGTGTGCAACAAGCGACCAATATGAGGAAGTAACAGATAATGACACGGAGTATAAGTACGAAATAACAGGCAGAAATATTCTTTCCCATCACATAAGTGACTTACTGTCAAGCGTTTACGCCTCTGCACTCTGTATGACTGAGTGTTTTGGTATTGCACTTGTGCAGCTAATGATCTAATGGGATGGCTAGGGATATGGAGAATGTAAACCGTAGTAAACCTCTTTTCACCAACAAACATGGCATAGCCAGCTAAGAAGCTTGGCAACAAACCGTGTGGCCTAAGGCCAAAGAAGCACGAAGAGTGTAAACACACTAACAATCATAAGATGTGAATTCCACTGGAATAAAAGGTGAAAGGAGACTTAAGAAAGTCATTAGGACCGACGCATATTAAGGCAAGGTCATACAAGTAAAGAACACTTGTACTGAACCAGGGAAACTGGTAGAATTCAGAAGCTAGTGACACCAGAGGAAGCACTACAACTAAGTAGTGACTTAACCTCGCCCGACAATAAGTCGGAGGAAGCTTAACGAATAATCGTAGAAGCACGAATAGCATGTGCAGAAGATTACCAGAGAGCTGGTTATAAACCTAAACTCATTGAGTTCAAACACGGTAAAAGAATACCGCATTGTTTGTAATAAACCTTATGCCCATAAGACGGATAAAAAGGTGATGCATAGTACATTAAGGATAGCACGAAGGGTAATAACCCGAGTTATCAGGGTCGCGCAGCAGAAGCTAGTGGGCCCCAGCTAGTAAGTATAGCAAAATGGCTATTAATGCCTTGAAGCCTAATAGGCTAGAACCAAATTAATTATGAGTTAAATAAACTCATATAGGAATCCTTGGTGCAAAGACTAAACCGTTGGTATGGTTAAGACCCTTTGACCGGAGCATATTCTATAGTATACCGTAGTGAAGCTAAACGCTTCAGTTTGCCCAAATTGATTAAACCAATGTTTAATAATAATAACATATGGTAGATTACGTGGGCGTAATCCCTTTTAAGGGGGGTAGAGCGAAAACCGCTTAATGCAAGTTTTATAAATAAAACACATAAAACTATAATGTGCATAGCACAAATGAGAAATTATTCGATGAGTGGTACCTACGTTTTATAAACATACGTATTCATTCATATTGAATTGTGGTAACTAAGCATTAGACATGCAAATACCATAGGGTGAATATACCCATCTTGTAACACCAGTGTAAGAGTATTGGTAAAGAAAAGTAATGAGTAGGGACGGAGCTCCACAAGTATTGTAACCATTGAAGAAGTAGTACGAAATGAATGAGGATAGTAGATGAATGAAGTTTATGAGTAGTGGGATCGTAAGTAAAATATTTGAAACAATTGAAGACAACTAAATCTTAGAAATGAAGTATTCCTTAGTTATAATATAGGGATGATGGTGAGTAATGGATGAAAGTAGTGAAGGTTGAGGAAATGAGCACTAGGATTGAACCATGGAGTAAAGCATTTGGGAATAGAGTGAGGATGATTGATGGACTGATTCCATCCTTGGAGATGTATGAATGACTAGGAAGAGTAAAAGATAGAAAATGAAAACAATTAAATTATTTGTTTGATTGAATCTGATGTGGGAAGTCGAACTTGATCCTGATCAGATCAAGGGAAACCGAACACAAATTGGGGTGGAAAGATAGTTCAACACTGATGCTGATCACATCAGGGTCGAATGATTCTCGAAGCTCCCCTTAAGTGGTCACAAGAATCACACATAGGATAGAGGTAACGAATATAAACTGGAACTTGGAGCTGGATGTTTTAGGAAAATTTTAATTGGTAGTGGTGAAAGAATTTCCCTAGTATGGAGAATGAGGATCTACTAGAAATAGGTACCGGAGAAGATAGTAAGGTAGCATGTGGTATTATTCCAAGGGCAGCGGGACATAGAGGAGTCCCGTGTCGAGATGACCTGAATGCCTGCGGAATTGTATTGTGTATTGCATTGCTTTGGGAATAGCTTTGCATTGTATGTATGTATAAGGGTTGTAATGAGGAACCGGACGGTTGATAGTAATATGGATGGGAGTAAGTATTGTACATAGGTATGACAGGGAAAGGAGAAACCTTGAGTAATGGATTTAGGAATTAGTAAGGAAGAAGCATGTATGACCGCGGTATTAGACACGTAAGAATGAGTAAGCAGTGTAAACCCATAACCTCGAACAACTTTGAGGACAAAGTTCTTAAGGGGGGTAGATTGAAATACCCCGACCTTAAATATGGCAATTAAATTATCCTAATATGTAATTAAGAGCCTAATAATGCTTAATAATATTGGTAAGGAAAAATAAATCCAAAAGAAATGAAGAAATGCTTAAAAAGCGAAAAACGCTAAATAAGCGTTAAATAACCATAGGAGGTATGAGACCTCGGTTAGCGTATTATAAGGATTCTAAAGGCTTAATTAAGTCTAAATAAATAGAGGGAACAAATCCCGAAGAAAACGGATCCTTAAAATGGATTAAAATCACTAATGAACTTAAAGCGCGTTTTTCGAGGTAACCGGGAAAACGTGTCTTTAAGCGGGTCAAATAGACTCGTAACAATTTTGGTCAACTAAATATTCATTAATAAATATTAGTGAAGCTGTAGACCAAAAAATCAAGAAAACGGAATTAGTAAAAACTGTCAAAAACGGGAAGTTGTGGGGTAGAAACATAAATAACACAAACTTATGTGTCCACTTTTAAAATAAAAAGTGAAGCTGTGTGTGTGTGTGTATGCAGCCGATGGCCCCCCTATCCCTCACACTCTCTCACACACTCACTCACACTCTCTTATTTACAAAACTACAAAACTAATAAAGTAAAAACACTCACTACTTTATTCTACTCTCACATACTCTCTCTCCTACCCATTCTCTATTCTCCCTCACGTGAACACCCTCACCAGCACTCTCTCTTTCTTCCTTTCTTCTTCCATGCGATTTCCATGGAGATTTAGCAACCCTCACAAAAACACCAACTTCTCTCCTTTGTAACTCTCTCCAAACTCTTCCAAAAATTATAAAAATACCACCATTGTAATCCTCTCACCAAGGGCTACATTTCTATCTTTCCAAAATTCGAAAACACCCATTTTCGTTTTTATGGGTATGTCCCATTTGGAGTTCCAAGACCACCATTAGAAGGCCCTTGTTCTCCTTGTTCTTTTGAGGTAAAAATCTCTTCAAAACTCCATTGTTTTTCTAGCCTCAAAGGCAAAACGAAAATCTAGCTAAAACCTTGTTGGTTTCTTTGCACTCTAGCCGATTTTGGCTTGTTGAAGGGGTTGGGAAATCTTGTTCTTGTACCACTCCAAACAGCACTTGCCTTGGAAGGTAATAAATTTTCTAAACCCTAAAACCTAGATTAAACTTGATTAATGGTTAGGGTTAGTCTTAGTATTGAAGGTGTATATGAATGGTTGTAGTGCTAGTGGATTGAGAATTCAAAATCGGTAGAGAAAGAAGAAGGAAGAAGAGAAAGGAAAATCTAGAGAAAAACAAGGTAAGAATGCTCTTTTGTGTACTTGTATATATGTATGTAACAGTTTTTGGAAGTTTGAAATGAGTATGGAATGGTAATGTAGTAGTATAATGTGAGGATTAAGTATTTTGAAGTCTTAAAAGATTAAAACTTATTGAAAACAGATTGGGATTGAGTGTTGAGTGCAGGAATTTTTAGTGTGTTTTAGTATTGGAAATTGTGTATGGGAGCTTGTATATTGTGTGTTGATGAAACAGGTGAATGAAATGAGTTGAATGTGAAAGCATATGTGGTGAGAGTGTATAAATATAGGGGAGACTATGGCAAAATTTGCCTAGGAATAACACTTAGTTAGAAACTAGGTGATTAAGGTGTGTATGTGTAACAGATTTTGATTAAGGAAAATAGAGGGTAAGTTGAGAGAGATGGGTAATGTATTCTAAATGCATTAGGAATGTTAGAAATGTCGATAGAAGAGGGAGATATAGAAGAGGAGTGTAAATGACAAAATCTGTAGCGAAAAGTATTTAAGTGCATTGTGGAAACTAGGAGGAATGAGTGTACAAGATTTGGTGAAATGGAGAGTTGGACTTGGGTATAGATATTGTAGTTGCTTGGAAATGAATTGGAATGGTAAGATGGCATTAGGAGAGGGAACTATGCATGGAGGAAATAAGAACCCAAAATCTGTAGCAAAAACTACTTGGAGAAACTATTGCAAGTGTTGAAAGGAAGTAAGGAATTGTGTAAGTTGTTTGATGGATTTAGTAATGGATTTGGTGAATGAACTAAGGAGTATTAGGAGGTTTAATTAGTGCAATAACATGTGGGATTAAGTGTAGGAACAATGGGGAAGTAGTGGGTAAAAGGAGAACTGAAAACAGAAATTAAAATGCAAATACTGGGCCGGACCGAACTTGCGACCGGACTTGCAAGTTCGGTCGAGCCCAGATTTACAAAGACGGGTGAGCTACTGGAATCGACCGGACTTGCGACCGGACTTGCAAGTTCGGTCGGACCAGAAATTTTCCCCGTCTGTAACCTACTGGAATCGACCGGACTTGCGACCGGACATGCAAGTTCGGTCGGCCAGAAAAATTTCCATCGTGTAAGCTACTGGAATCGACCGGACTTGCGACCGGACATGCAAGTTCGGTCGGTCCAGAAAAATTTCCCGAGGATAGCTACTGGAATCGACCGAACTTGCGACCGGACTTGCAAGTTCGGTCGGGCCAGAAATTTTCGGTACTGGTAGCTACTGGAATGGACCGGACTTGCAAGGTCGGTCGCAAGTCCGGTCCTGACAAAAAAAAAAAAAAAAAATTTTTAAATATAATGAATATATATATATAGTATATATATGTATGTATGTATATCCACATATACATGTACATGTAAGAAGTAAACCTAAGTTAAGTAAGAAAGTAAAACTTAAGGTAAAGAATAGTAATAAGTAATGTGTAAGCATAAGAAGTGTGAGGACATAGTAAGACGAATTAAGTATAATAGTTAGATTAATCATTTGAATGTATGTATATCATAGGATTTGAATTGTGAATACCGGAGGAACGTTGGGATACAAGTACAACGGTGAAAGGTATGATTTCTTCATGCCCTGTATCCTAATCTGGTTACCCCGATTTGTGTGCTTACTTGATCACCTAATAAGATAAATGCACGAACCGGATTATATTGCACTTACTTGTGCTTGTTTATATTGTTCTTGGTATATTTCTCTTGAACAATAGTTTGTATAATTCATGAAATATGGATGATGATATGGTGTAAATGAATCTTGTATTGTACTTTGTATTGTATTATATTCGTATGAATGTATATTGGGCTTGTATTTGTAATGTGGCTTGAATGTTGACTTGTGCTAATTCCTAACTATCTAACTCCTAACTTAAGTGAGTAAATTGGAATGAGTACAAGTCCGATATAGCTTCGGCCACGCGTGAGGATGAGGTGACACAAGAGGTTGGATCCGATTCCTGGTTCGTAAGCTGGTCCACGGCCCAAATCCCTTAAGTGGGTAGCATCCTGGATTAGTGAACCAAGTAAATCCCGGAGGTGGGACGGAGTAGTCCCCAGGGCCGGAGGTCCCGACGACTTAACTTGAGTAAGAGTAAGAGTAAGTAAGTAAGTGAGTATGAGAATGAGTAAGTATGTGTAGTATGGAGTAAATGAGTAAAAGAGTAATCTCCACCCGATTAACCCGGGTGGACCAATATGGGCTAACAAGTTATTGGATTGTGTATGAATTGCGTATGTATTGTATATTGTATTGGGTATCTCGGAATCCAGAAAGGTAAGTATGTATCGTTGGCTATGTGGATTACTATGTATGAACTGAAGTGTATGCATGAAGTGTATGTAGCATTCTTGCGTAGAGTATCGTAGTATCTGTATGAAAGCATGTATGCATGTATGTATGAATAAAATGAACCGCATGTATTCGACCAAGTGGTCGGCGTACCCTCACTAGTACGCGGGGTATGCGGTTATCATGCTCGGCGAAAGCTGACCCCTTCGGGGGACATTTTTTAGTGTGCAGGTACCCGAAACGATATGGTCAAGGAAGAGACCGGAGGCACCTCCTGAATTTGGAAGTAAGTAGCGTGTGAGGAACGGGTAGCAAGTAGTCTCTTAGCGAGTATGTATGAACCTTAAAGAGATATACATTGTATAAGGATCTTAGTAAACTCGGTATGTAGATTATATTGTATTGTACTTGGAGTATTGATTGAATGGAGATTGTAGCAGTATGTGGTAACGAAGGGTGTATTGTAGATTCGTAGTACTCGGGATTCCGGTCCATCAGACCGATGCTGTATGTAGAATCAGTAGCCTGTTAGTCACGTGGGTGACTAACGGCATTGTATCACCCATTGTATGTAAGTATATATCCGCTGCGAGCATCTGTATAGTAAGGAGATTGGACGTTAATGATTGTATTAATAGTAGGGGTGTTACATAAGGGGTTTGAACTTAAAAAAAACAACTCAACTCAGGGTGTTATCATCTCAGAAAACTCATTTTACAGAATCAGTCTAAACTGTCGAACTGTAGACTTGAAAACGCGACCTGATATTTCTTTTGTTCTTGTGTCTGTAATTCACTCACGGTTATGGTTTGAGTTCTCCCTAGGTTGCTTAGTTATCTAACAGATACCTTAGTACAGTTTGACCACAAATCAGACTCATCACTATACGGTTTAAACCCAAAGAAAATTGATATACAGAAGGTTAGGATTGCAGAACTCAGTCTAAAACTGATATATGTCCCTATCTGTTTCTCTCCTGTTTCACTCACAGCTGACTTACGATCTGTTTTTCTTTCCTACCAGGTGTTCCCCTACTTGGTTAAGTGCTTTAGATAGGTTTTAAGTTCTTAAACTACCTAAGGTCATCCTTCTGTGTTCTCTGGAAATCTTGTTTTACAGAACTGAAAATTTCTGGTATTGAGATTAAAACAGAAACGTGTATATGTTCTTGCTTTCTTACTTGTCGTCTCCTATCTAATTACATTCCTCCTAGCCTTTCTAAACTGTCAACCTTGGTGCGTTATCAAATTCCTAGCCCAACCTAAACTCTAGGCAACGTTGTTAGACACACAGGATTAATCAGAACCTGCTCTGATAGGAACTGAAACTGAAATCCAACTGAAATCAAAACAGGAGCTGATTGTGTTATTGCTTCCCTCACTGTCTGTTTCTCTTCCCACCGATTATACTCTCAATTAGGAGTCTTGGTTTAGTTCTAATTCATTTAAGCAACCCAAGACATTCAGTTAAAGTTACCAAGATCATCTTCTCAATAAAACAAAAATACCCCAAAGGTCTGTACTGATAACAACAACCAGACAGTATTTTGTAACTTGTTTTCTGTTACAGGTTTGCTATAAGTTTTAATCCCCCACTCGATTTGGTTGTGTAGGCATTAGTTTTAGTGTAGTTTTAAACCACGAATACTCCAAGGTTCCATGAGTCACTTCTCTGCAACTTTTACACAGATCTGAAAACTGAAACAGGCAGAGCTACTTAAACTGCTGAGATGTCTTTTCTTTTTCCACTGTTTGTCTATCTGGTTGGGTTCCTAACTCTCCCAAGAGTTCCTATGTATGATTGAGTATGTTAGAGTGGGTTTTAAATTCATTTACACCCTTCACGAGCAGTTATACAGAACACAGAAAACTCAAACTAATCAGAAACTTCAAAGTTAGCAGAGACTTCAAAGCCAATAGCAACTCCCAACACTAACAGAACTTCAAAACTGATAAGGACTTCAAAATTGGTAGAAGTTTCAAAACTGATAGAACTTCAAAACTGACAGACACTTCAACACTGATAGGACTACAAAATTAACAGAACTTTAAAACTGATATTTAACAGGAGTTTTAAAACTGATAGAAACTACAAAATTAACAGAAGCTTTAAAACTGATATTAACAGGAGCTTTAAAACTGATAGAAACTACAAAATTAACAGAAGCTTTAAAACTGATAGAAAACTTCAAAATCAGCAGAAGCTTCAGAACTGATGGAAATTACAAAATTGACAGAACTTCAAAACTGATAGAACTACTAAGTTTACAGAAGCTTTAAAACTGATAGAAACTTCAAAACCAACAGAAGCTTCAAAACTGGTAATTCTTCGAATTTGACAGAACCTTCAAAACTGAACTCTCTTCCGTTTTCTGAAAAAACTCAGTCTTGTTTTTTTTTTCTTTTCAGTTCCCTTTATCACCAGCCTAGATTAGTTAGGTACTTGATGGAGTCTTAAGCTTCTAATCTAGTCATTCTATCCTCACATTTCCTCTGCCAGACAGATACATAACACACGGTCTCATCAGTTGTAGACTACTCAGAAATCAAAGAAAAATAGAAACTGCTACATCTGTCTCTGTTTTGTTTTCTTTTTCTTTAGTTAGGATCTGTTTTTACTTCTTTCCTTCAACATCCTCACGTATGGAGACATAGTTAGAGGTATTATAGGGTTATAGTGTTGTAGCAACTCAAGACTATCCAAACCAGTAAGAAGAATCCACTCTCAGGAATTTGTGCTACAGAACTGGTTATATTTAAAAAGGAAGACGGAGCTGCTACAGTTTTTTTTTCCTGCTATTCCTACCAACCGATGGATCAGTCTAGCCTTTCTTTCTCTTCAAAAAGGTTCCCTTGTATAAATGGCTAGACAAGTGACTCAGCATGATTTAGTCATCTAAACTGTAACAGAACAGAAAACTATACTAAATGCATCTGTTTCTATCCATTTTTAGTTGTTAACCGAGCATGCATTTTCTTTTGATCAAGGTTTCAGTCAAGGATAGCTCACCACTTAAACCTCTTGGTTGTTTCTCGGTTGGTTCTTGGCGCATAAGGAACTTACAGCACCGTGGTCACTTTGACTGCAATGGGGAGTTTACTCAGAGATCAAAAACTGTGCTAGTTCAGAAAGAAAGACACAGTTGGATTAAGTTGAGGTAGCATGATCTTTACCTTGTTTCCCCTTTTTTTTTGACACGAGACTGACTGATGTTACTGGGACTTTGATACACTCTCTCAGGCGAGGCTAAACAGGAATGAAGGAGTAAAACGAGTTAGCCCATGAGTAAAGCACTCGGCCCAGAAAACAGAAAAGGGTGGGGAACTGGAATAACACAATCACTCTCTGAACACATGATCTCACCTTAGCAGTCCTTGGAGATGGTTTGGTTTCAGGATCTCCAGGATTCCTTCCTCGGTTAGCCTATAGCAGTCGCGCACAGCAAATGCACAGACCAGAGGAACTGGTTGTGCGGTTTCTGATCAGATCGAGTAAAGGTGCCAAACAGAAGTGAGAAAGGAAATGTTTAGGCTCACCGAAATGCTTAAGGAGAAGGCTATGCTCTTGGATCTTTCCTTCCTCTTCAAAACTGGGTATACTCCCCTGATTTCCACGTAAAAAACAGTGGGGGGGAATGGAGTTGGTAATGGCTGAGGCTGTTACCGAGAATGAAAGGAAATCAAGTACAGGAAGGAAGAAACCATCGATGGACTGGAGTTACCTTCACGTATGAATGACCACAGCGTTCTTGGCTTGCAGTTGGCGCGGGCATGCAAGCGAGGAAGAGCTTGGCTAGGACAAAGGTTTAAACTAATGGGTTGAAACAAGGAGGTATGGCTCTGTGAGTTAAACAACGTCGCTGTGCATTTCCAGAGGCAGTGGCTGTACGAGTTACAAGACGGTCGTGTGTGGAGATGAGTGAATAGAATCTTGTCGCTTGAGTGGGAATAAGGGAATTGTTTCTGTTTTCCCTGCTGATCTATCTGAATTTTCTGTATCGTGAAGGATGAGAGGTAACCGACGACTGTTTTTCTTTCCTTTCTGTTACCTTAGTAAGTTTGTTACTTAAATTGATTCGTGAGCATAAACTACCGAATTGAACAGCAGCTCAAACGGTTAAGGTCTCGGGTTAGGTATGAAAGGTCTCGGTTTCGAATCCCGGCTAGAGCATGTTGCTCTCTTTTTTTTGTTTCAGCTCTATTAAACCTATTTATTGTATCTAAGTGACTTGTGTTAACATGTCACGTTATTAGTCGTACGTACTTATATATATACGACTATTTCGTCATGTCACATTTTGGTTATAAGTACAACGTTAAGATCTTGTAACGTTATGTACATTTACATATATATATATCCGTATTAATCAATTGTTCGCAGGTTATTACTTGTTTGATTATTTATACCTTAATATAGCTATTTATATATTAAAATAGCGTTTAATTATTTAGGGTATTTCACAGGTTACCCGAAATTCTATTCTCTTATACACAAAATTCTTCATTCTTCGCTATTAAATGCGGTTAACATTGTTCAGATGGAGACCGTCTCCAGGATTCCCAATTTTCAGGATCTACCGTATGACAGGTTCTCTGTACCCTTAGAGGTATTCAATAACAGCCAGATCGGGTATTCCCGAGTATGAGAGGACTTTCATCTCTCTGGCGTTGTTTCCCCAAGTTATATACAGGGATTGTGGAGGGCGGGTTGGATATAGTAGGTTTTCAGTATTCACTGGTAGTTCCTAACTAGCGTATCTCTCACGCTATCACTCAACCCTTAACCCAAAGTACTAAAATCCTAACTCGGTACTTCCTAAGCTCGGTAATTCAGTCATCAGAGCGATACTTCGCTCTGATACCACTTTTTGTAACACCCCATCCATCATCAACACACTTACAATAAACTGCAGCGGAAAAACAACCTCATCACATTACTTAACACGTTGGTGTTACACGCCGTTAGCCACCCACGTGGCTAACAAGGCTAATACATACACATTGTACCGGTCTGATGGGCTAAATTCCCGAGCGACTACACATTACTATCCCTTTCCATTAACACAACAACAACATACACCTTCCCAACTATACCGAGTATTTATAACTAATGCCGATAACAATTCCGGTCTTACTACACCTACTGTATATATACAACATAAACGATTACTCATGTACAATGTCTACCCCGTCCTACTCTCGAACGGCTTCCAGCTCTCTGTACCTGAAATAGGAAAAGAAGAGGAAAGGGTGGCCCCCAAGGGGCTCAGCACCTTTGCTGGTATGGTAATCCCGCAGCCCACATGCTACCGGGCCACGCACAACTAATTGTCGTCTTAGCATGCGGTTGATTATATTTAAATCATGCATGCAACTGTAAACATATAACACATAATCATTTCGCCTCAACGGGCTCAAAAAATGGATAATTATCCTTACTTAATAAGTCACTCATGGTGTTCTTTATTCCTAGAGTGTTCCTCCTCTAATGGAGCTACTTCCTTAATAGACGACACTTACCCTTAAGTCGGGTTATCCTTAACGCCTCTTTTCACAAACTGGGATTCATATCCATGATCCACATACTCCACATTTACATATTACATACACTACATAACATCACAACAACAACCCTTTGCACGTTTCAACGTGCACAACATAACACCGCAATAGATATTGCATCACAACAAAATACATAACATAACGGGAATGGTTCTCTTAGGAACCAACCCAAACATTGCTATACACTGGTGAGCCTAGAGAATGTTGCCAGTCTCATGATAAGCTCGTTATCAAAAACAACAACACTCATTACCGTCCTAATAGTTGGACGAGTAACTTAAGTTAAGGCGGTTCGGGTTTGGAGGCCCGAACACACCACACAACACACATGTTCCCCCTAAACCGATCATAAGTCAGAATAGCTAAGCTTTGGAATAAGCTAATGGGAGATCATAACCCGTGAGGGAAACAACCATAACAAAGAGAAGGGTAAGGCTAAGAAGGATACCCTCTCCCAAACAACGCGCGACCGGCCAAACCGGATTCCTCACTACTATTAGTACATACTTACTTTAGATATTAGTTAGAACCCCACTATGGAGTCTATCATAACTACACACCATACAGTATTATAACTGGGTTAGACACACAAGGGAGGTCCCTACATTTACATACACATATCACACAATTAACACACGCATAGCCGTGGTTAGTACGTCCCATGGTTCGGGTCGTTTACTCCGAATACCGAACTCTCATGTGGTCCTAGACTCAGTTAACTAAGGTTAACACTTCCGAGGTTAAATGGTATCGGAGTGTACACGCCATAAATGAATTACTGTAAACTCATTACATGTTTAATCTTACAACGTGGCAAACATATAGAAAAACATTGGCATACAAGCCGGTGTAATCCGGTAGGACACAGGTTGCAAGAAAACCATACCTGTCACCGGAGTCCACTTTACCACGTCCACTTATGTACCTCGAGCAATTCTCGAACAACTGACAACATTACATGTACTTTTATTAACATCGGGGGTAACCTGTTTGTTTAAAGTTTAAGCTTATAACTTTTCCCCGTTAACTGGTGTTAAATAACTTTACATTTTAACATGTTTTACTTTTACATTTCAATACAACTTTTCACCCACTTAATTGTCATTAAAACTCACCTAACATGTCCTTAAACAACCTTATAACATCATTACCTATCAATCCCCATCATTACATATCATTTCATAACCTTAAACAACATTTTGGTCCGACCGACCTTACCGACGGACTTACCCAAGTCCGGTCGATTCCAGAACACATTTCCGTCAAAATTTTCTACTCCGACCGGACTTGTAAGTCGGTCCTATGTCCGGTCGGTTCCAGTAAATCAGTCCGTACACAAAATACAAGCCCGACCGACCTTGCAAGTCCGGTCCCCAAGGTCGGTCCATTCCAGAAGCTAATTCTCGCTGGGTAAACTGGGCCCGACCGAACTTGCAAGTCCGGTCGCAAGTCCGGTCTGCCCCAGATCTTTGTTTCCTTTTTACATTCAACTCCAAACTTTTCCTCAAGCCTCCTCAATGTGTTATAACATCATTTGGCACATCAAACACACCTTTAGCCATATGCTTAGCTCTTTAAATCACTCACCAAGACCATTTTATCCTTCACAAATTTCTTACAAAATTCCTAGCACTTGGGATGTTTTTCTCTTAAATTTCTAAGTGGTGGTTCCCAATAATGCCACTACACCTAGGTGTCTCCTCTACACCTTAACACCACTCTCAACCTTCTTTTCTTACTAACAAACCTCCTTTTTCACATCTTACCTAAACATCACTTATTCCTTGGATATCAACATACCTAAACCTTAAACACTTCTCCAAGACTTAAATCTATTCTCAAAACACACATTAATTTTAGAACATCCAAGATAATACCTAACTCCGCATCACTCTAAATCACCTTAATACATGTTTTCTTTCTTAGTAAAACATTTGTTCCCCCTTCACACTTCCTAGTCCACCAAAACCCTTTAAACACTTAGAACTTCTTACACTTTTTCCCAAATTTGGCCATAGCTTTCGTTATACTCACATCCAAACACTTAGGTCTTTACCTTTCATTCAAAACACCTAAAATCCATCAAACACATTTTTATACACAACTTCACACATTTAGCACTACATCACTATAGTGCATACTTAAATTGCTTGGCACTTAGGCCCTTAAATAACATGCTCTTAGGCCTTAAATTGCATACCCTTAACACTGAATTTCCCACATAAATAATGCCTTTGACCTGCAAATACAACCCCCAATACATATGCCCTTAATAACTTCTTGAGAGCATTCCTCTAGGTCTTCACCATTGGCTCCTTAGGTATTTTATTAAGCAAACCAAGCTCATTTTCCTAAGGCATTTAAACTACATTGAGATAGCTTGTTTACCTCTTTTTCCTCACACACTTCTTTCTTGTTTCCTTGTTGTAAAACCGGTGGGGTGTTTGGTTGTTTGTCAACTTCTAAACAATGTACAAATAATAGAATGATATTCAAGCATTATGCTTCATCTCATTGTAAACCCTAGTTACACATATTGTTTTAAACACATTAAGGTAATTGTTTTACCTTGGAATTGGAAGAGAACTTGAATAAGTATCAAGAGAGGACTCCTCTTAGCCCTTGGAAGATTCAAAGAGCTAAAATAAGCAAGGTGAAAACACCCATTGTGAGGTGAATTTTCGGACATCACATAAACATGGAGGAAACATGGATTTTCTTTGAGTTTTCCTTACCTTGAAGCAAAGGAGAACAATAATATGTGAAAAGGTGAGCTCAAGCTCCTTCAATGGTGAATCCTCTTGGCACCGAAATGGAGCTTTTGGGATTTTGAAAGGATAGAATTGAAGAGCTTGATGAGAGGAAGAGAATGGTGGTGTTTGTTTTTGATTTGGATAAGTGAGCTAGATTTTACAAGAGATCAAAGGTGGACTTCCATGGTGGTATTGGTGTATTACCGAGAGAGAACAGCAAGAAGGGAGGAAGAAGAGATTGGATACGTGGGAAATGAAGAAGGAAATGAGAGAATGAGATAAGTTTTGCTTTTTGGAAGATATTTGTACTTAAAGCAAATAGTACTTAAGTTTAGTCATTCTTTATTTCCTTAGCATGTTAACAAGGGTGGTGAGTCACCACACCTTAAAACCGGTCCCCAATAGTACCTAGGGGTACTTTAGACTTTATTTGTCAATTTAATTACTTATGATAACATATGTTACAAAATAGCTTATAAAAATCACTATTCACAAAAACAAGGCACATAGAAGTGAAATTTTTGATTTCCCATTGATATAGACTTCCAAATGTGATACTATATAGTACACATGTTAATTAAAGAGTAATGATGGACACCTAGCCATACAAAACTCATTTACAAGACAATTTTTCAAAAACGTGCTTTAAGACTCCTTAAAGCACATTTTGTGTTTTAACTTGTTTTCAAGCTTGGTTTTCTTTGGTAATTGATTTAATATGTTCATTAACATATTTATAAGGTATAGGTATGACCATTAGGTCTTATACAAATTTATCCCAAGCTTAGAGCACATTTTTGCTCTTATTGACTTTAGGTATTTATTTGTGTTTTGTTTGGTTTCATTGTCTACCAAAGTTTCCTAAGGACTTAATTAGCCTTTAAAATCATAATTAAATGTTATTAAGTCTTGGTAGGCTCTTTGGGTCCTAACCAAGTTCACTCATAGCTTAGAGCATGTTTTTGCTCAACTGTATCTTAGTGCTTTATTGCATTTACTGTGGTTTAAATTGTTCACTAATGTTTCTAAGGCACTTTTTAGCCTTTACATACCATATTTTAATATTTAAACCACATATCAAGGTTTGGGGTATTTCATTGTTCTTCTAAGGTAAAAATATTTCGAAAACTCCATCTTTTTCTAGCCCTTGTGGGCAAAACGAAATTCATAAACTAAACCCTTGTTGTTCCTCTTGTTCTAGCCGATTTTGGCTTGTTGGTGGAGTTGGAAATATTGTTCTTGAACCACTCCAAGCAGCACTTGCACTCTTGGAAGGTAATATAAATTCTAAACCCTAAAATTTACATTAGAACTCAAATAATGGTTAGGGTTAGTTTTAGTATTGAATGGGTGTATGTATGGGTGATGATATTAGATTGTTGAATACCAAAACCGGTAGAGAAGAAGGAAGGAAGGAGAAAGAGAGAAGAAAGAAAATCTAGAAGAAAAGCAAGGTAAGATGCTCTTTTGTATAACTTGGTATATATATGTATGTAACAGTTTTTTGTAGTTTGAAATGAGTAATAGAAATGGTAATGCATTAGTAGTATAATTGTGAGGAAATACAAGCGTTTTGAAGCTTTAAAAGATGTGTAAAACTTATTAAAACAGATGGGAATTAGTGTTGATGTGCAGGAATTTTATGAGTGTTTAGTAGTTCATATTAGTGTTTGAGAGCTTGGCTATTATTGCTGTTATGAAATAGGTGAAAAGGGTAACAAAATGTGAACTAGAATATGTGGTGAGAGTGTAAAATTATAGGGGAGGTTATGGCAAAATTTATCTAGAATTAGAACACTTAGTAATTTTAAACTAGGTGAATAAGGTAGGTTTAACAGATTTTGTTAGAGAAAGATAGGGGTTATAGGAGAGATAGGTAATGTAGTTATAATGTGTTAGAGGAGTTAGAAATGACATTAGGAGAGGGAGCTATTGTTGGGAAATGTTAGTATCAAAATCTGTAGCAAATGCATTAAGGAAGAAAACTGTGTAAGTGTTGAGTTGAAATTAAGAGAATTGTGTGTGTAAGTTAGTATAAGAGTTGTGTAATGAATTAGGAAATGAATTAGCATGATTTAGGGTGTTTAAATTGCACAAAAACATGTTAGGATGTATGTAGGGAAATTGGGGAAGCAATGGGTGAGATTGGGAAAGAAAAATAACATCTGTAGCAAGGTTCTGATTCCGTCCGACCCAGACGGTGAGTCGGACGTGGGTCGGACGGGGCTTAAGAAACGAAAACCAATCTTTCTGGAATGGTCCGACCTAGAGCCGTGAGTCGGATGTGGGTCGGACATGGCTTAAATAACGAAATAAAACTTTCTGTAATGGTCCGACCCACAGCCGTGGATCGGACATGGGTCGGACAGACGAAAATTTACAATGTCGAAGTTTCTGACATCATCCGACCCAGACGGTGAGTCGGACGTGGGTCGGACGGAGCTTAGACGACAGGACCAAACCTTCTGGAATGGTCCGACCCAGAGGGTATGGGTCGGACGGAATAGTGCTGGGTCGGACAGGGTAATTTTCTGGGAACGAATCTTACTGGAATGGTCCGACCCAGGGCTTGGGTCGGACGGTGGGTCGGACGGCCCTACACTTACAAAAAAAAAAACAGTAAGCTTACAACTATATATATACATATATATATATGTATACCCACCTATACATATGTATATATATGTGTAGGTAAATCATGGACAAGTATGAAAAGTAAGTAAAATGAAATGTAAGTGTAAGGAATGTAAAACCTTAGTAAGTACGGATTTGCAAACCACAAAACTGTAGATATAAAGATTAATAATGGTAGATTAATCATTCAATTGTATGCATATCCTAGGCTGTGATTTGTGACACGGAAGGACGTTTGGAAACACGTACGACGGTGAACGGTATGGATTCCTCAGCCCCGTATGCTATCTTGGTTACTCTGATTTGTGTGTTGTGTGCTAATTGATCACCAAATAAGATAAATGCACGAATCGGAGTTAATATACATACTTGTGAATATGTAGTGTTGTATGTTGTGAATTTTCTTAAATCTTAGTTTGTATAATTCATGAAATGTATGGATGTATATGAATGCTTGTATGAATGTTGTTGTGTACTGTGACCGTTTATTATTGTGTTTGGACTTCTAACTTATTCCTAACAAGCTAACCAATCTAACTTAAATTGGAATGAGTAGAAGTCCGATATAGTTTCGGCCACGCGTGAGGATGCGGAGTCACGAGAGGTTGGCTCCAATTCCTGACTCTTAAACTGGTCCGTGGCCCAAATCCCTTAAGTGGGTAGCATCCCGGATTGGTGAGTCAAGTAAATCCCGGAGGTGGGACGGCGTAGTCCCCAGGGCCGGAGGTCCCGACGACTTAACTTGAGTATAAGTAGTAAGTAAGAATGAGTAAGAAGTAAATGAAAGTAAGTAATTGTAAGTAAGAAAAAGTAAGTAATGAGTAAAAGAGTAAAGCATTCCGATTAACCCGGATGCATAATTTGGCTAACCTTGTGAAGGTAAGTGAGATGTATGCTATGATATTGTTGCCTTGAATTGTGTAATGAATTGTATAGCATGTATGTTGTATGAAAAGCATGTATGTATGAAATAATGAACAGCATGTTTAGTGGACGTCAAATAGTCGGCGTGCCCTAGCTAGCACGCGGTATATGCGGAGTTTATACGCAGCGTTTGCTGAGCCCCTTGGGGCACCATTTTTACTACACGCAGGTACCCGCGAGGGATGAAGATGTGAAGACTTAGTTTCATTTCTTTTATCTTCTTTTGGAATGTAAACACTGGATTATGATGGTGTACTGAGTAGTACATGGCTGTAGTTTTTGAATAGCCGGTGTACCATGGGGTACACCTTTTTGGATAATGGAAGTATTGGATTGGGGTATAGATGAGTAGCCTTAGAAACTCATTCTTTTGGTAAGCTTGAAAGGTTGTAATCGAATATATTTAATACTCGGAGATCCAGGATGTAAGTATTTGGCATATGATATTTTGGTAAGTAATTTAGTAGCTCGGTACACTATGTTCATCAGACCGTGACTGTAAGTATTAGTAGCCTAGCTAGCCGTATGGGCGGTTAGCGGCATTGTTCACCCGCCGTAGTAAGTATGTAATAATTCCGCTGCGAACTCGTAGGATTAATAGGACGATTAGACGGTAAGCATAGGATTAGCGGTTGGGGTGTTACAAAAAGTGGTATCAGAGCGTAGTAACGCTCTGATGTCCATAGTACCGAGCATAGGGGATTACCGAGTTAGGATTTCAACCGTCCTAAGACGGATACTTAGAAACCTAACTAGGAACTACCGTTGTTAACAACGGATACCCTTAACGTTCTTGTGAACGATACCTTGCTTTAATTTCAAGACCCTTGGGTCATATCTTGCAAGCCTAATGTAACTGTTAAATATTCAGATGTCAGGTAGAGGTCCAGGTCGCCCCAGAGGAGGGGGCAATGACGGACCCGGCGCGCAGACGATAGCTGAGATCGTCGTCGCCACGGTAGCGCAGATGCTACCACAAGTAATCCAAGCTGTACAACAATCCAGCAAAACCAACAAACCAAGCGGGGCCAATCCCTCCCCCGCCACCCAGAGAAGCGAACTGGGTAAAAGCTGTAGCGAGCTCCGCCCTCCCTGCTTTAGGGGCGAGAGTGATCCGGCTAAGCTCGAGGCCTACATCTCCGAGATGGAGACGGCTTTCGAAACACTCGAAGCTCCTGCTGGAGTTCGAGTCAGAGTTGCTGCCTACTACTTAAAGGATGCAGCCATGGATTGGTGGAAGCTGGTCAAGCATGAGCACGTCAGTGACCCCACATTCGACTGGGATTCCTTGTGCCTACTCCTCCGTTCAAATACTACCCGAGCATGAAACACAAAGAAAAGGCTAGAGCTAGACGCCTTGAAAATGACAGAGAAGATGACTGTCGATGAGTACTACCGCACCTTCACCTCTATACTCCGTCTCTCCCTGATCTAGGATACACCGGCCAGGTGTTGGTCGATCGCTTCTATGGCGGTGTGAGCCATCGCCTTCGGTACGGTATGGGCTACACGAGATTTACCTCCCTTCAGGTAAATATCAGTTAACCCTTAGTATCATTTCAATTCCTTAAATTCCTTGAATTCCTTGAATCTTTTCCTTATCCTTTCCTTAAATGAGAATCCCGGCTAATACCTGAGATTTCAGGAGTGTTATCACGCGGCTTCTCGCGTTGAGATCACTTGCCAGTTAAGGGATGAAGAGACCGCGCTGAAGCGCAAAGCCAACAATAAAAACACCAGCACTGAGGAGCAGAACCAGGGGAAGAGCTGGAAAAAGAAGAAAGGGAATTTCTTTCAGCAATCCCAAAAGAAATCCCAGGGTGAGAGCAGTGCCCATGCTGAGCAGGGCAAACCGGCTGAGCTTCTTCAGCTTGGTTATTCTGCACCGGTGGCAGCAAAGCCACTGAGATCACACCCACCAAAGGGTAAATTCCTAATCCAATTTGTATTCGTATAAGTAATGTATCTAGTATATCCACACACACATGTGCTAACCCTCTAACCTCATGTTCTAGCTCCGGTGTCGCCAAAACCTTCTCCGATGGCCACACCTATGTGTGCAGAAAGTGCAACCAGGACCATCCTGGTAAGGACTGTCTTGGGAGAGACATCAAATGCTATAACTGTCAGAAGCTGGGACACACAGCTAATAGATGCCCAGAGAGCACAAGCCGAAGGGAAACTTTCAGAACTACAACAAGCAGAGAGAGGGCAAGGAGGTGGCATCTAGCGATGCACCGGCCCAGCAGGCACCTCAGGACAGGGATCCCGGGGTCCTCAGAGGGGGCACCTCAGAGGCAGCCTGTTCCCATGTTATTGACCGTGATGGGCCGGTTCGAAATCCGGCCAAGGTAATCATCTAAACCTTTAATCCTTGAAGTAGCATGCCTAGTAGTAGAGTAACTGTATGAGTGAATGCATGAGTAAATAAATGAAGTGTGTATTAAGCATGAAATGAAGTAGTTGAAACTAGTACTCACCGTAGACGAAATTGTACCATAGGAGTTTTAGTATCTGTTACCCGATACCGGTAAACTTGAATCGAGAAGAGATCGACATCACCAACCACGACTACACCAACAATCAGTGTCAGGTCATCCGACCAGGTATGATCTTATTAAAGGGATACCTGACACCCGAGGCGCAAATCTCAATCATTCGACGATGCAACGAGCTAGGAACGGGTCAAGGTGGATTTTACACACCCGAATTCCCGGTGGAGCGAAGATGAAGCTGAAGATGATGTGCTTGGGAAAGGACTGGAATCCTTATACCAAGACATACCAGGAGACATGAACACAAGATGGAGCGACGCCACCGACAATACCACCAGAGTTTCAGACACTCATCACACAAGCAGTAGAACTTGCACAACAATGTGAACCTGAACCGATCCCCGCACTGAAGCGGATCTCTGTATCGTCAACTTCTATGAGAAAGAAGGACGACTTGGGCTACACCAAGACAAGGACAGACAGCGGATCTCTTGAACAAGGAGTGCCGTAGTGTCTTGGTCATTGGTGATGACGGTATTCCTGTATAGCGAGCAGAAGCGTGTGGACCTCGCACAGAAACTGGTATTGAGATCAGGAGATGTCCTAATCATGGGTGGAAACTCTAGGTTGCGTATCACGGGATCAACAAGATCAGGTTGAATACGGCACCGCCGGCAATAATCAATGCCACACACATGAACCAGGACGCCTGAACCTTACCTTTAGAAAGTAAATTCCTAGTATCATGTAATCTATTAGTAACGTGTATTAGAGACACGGTATGTATGATGGTTGGTTTATCAATAAAGAGCAGTGTTGATTTAATTCCACTTGTGTCCACCATCATACTTATCCATTGTGAATCCATAGTTGTGGACTCGGTACCGAAGGTAACCTGAGCATCCTCACCGAAGCACAAGCCGGCAGAAGCGGCACCATTCTAACGGAACCTTCCCAGTAATGGCATCGATGCCAATGTGTTATTCGACTCCGGCGCCTCTCACACTTTCGTATCACCATCCTTTGTGAAGAGGTTGAAGCTATGCGGATGAGCTACCGAACTTCATGGTTACTCTCCCATCGAAGGAGCGAGTAAAGTGCACCAAATACTATCAATCAGCCACAGTCCAAATCAAAGGCGAATCGTTTCCTATCTCCTTCATCGAATTCAATGGATTGGGATTCGAGTAATCATTGGGATGAATTGGTTGGAGCGGCACAAGTGTAGGATCCTCTACGCCGAGCATCGTTTGCTGCTCAAGAGTCCTTCTGGGGTTACAGTATCTTACCGCCAGAGACGAGAGAGCCTTCGACCACATCATATCTGCCATGGCTATGTACCGGGAGCTCAGAAAGGGCCAAGAGGTGTCTTTGTTATGTACAAGACCTGGAGCAAGATCCAGAGTTCAGTGATGAAGTACCCATTGTATCCGAGTATCCCGATGTATTCCTAAGGAGCTACCCGGCATGACACCACCGAGAGCAGTGGAATTCGAAATTGATCTATTGCCAGGTACCGGTCCTATTGCCAGGGCACCGTACCGCATGGCACCAGCAGAGATGACCGAATTGAAAGAACAGTTAAGAGACCTTCTAGACAAAGGGTTTATACGAGCGTATCACCTGGGGAGCACCGGTCCTCTTCGTGAGGAAGAAGGACGGTAGTCTCCGACTATGCATTGACTACCGCGAGCTGAATGCGGTTACAGTCAAAAACAAATACCCACTACCACGTATCGACGACCTATTCGACCAGTTGAAAGGAGCCTCAGTCTTCTCCAAGATTGACCTCGTTCAGGGTATCATGATTGCAACAAAGAGCAAGACATCGAGAAAACCGGCATTCCGTACCAGATATGGCCACTATGAATTCACGTAATGCCATTCGGTTTGTCAAACGCACCGGCAAAATTCATGGACCTCATGAATCGACTATTCAGTGAGCAGTTGGACTTCGGTTGTGGTCTTCATCGACGAATCCTTTTATTTCCAAATCACCAGAGGAACATGAAATCCACTTGAGGAAAGTGCTTGAGACACTGCGTGAGAACCAGCTTTATGCGAAATTCTCCAAATGCGAGTTTTGGCTTGATCAGGTATCATCCTTGGACATGTCATCTCGAGCGCAGGTATCTCGGTTGACCCTTCTAAGGTAGAAGCTGTACGATCATGGCCTAGACCCAAGACTGTTACCGACATTAGGAGCTTTCTTGGTCTAGCCGGTTACTACCGGAGATTTGTAAGGGACTTCTCGAAAGTCGCCAAGCCCATGACTACACTGATGTAGAAAGATGCACCGTTTGTATGGACAGACGAGTGCGAGTTATCATTTCAGAAACTGAAAGACTCATTGACCTCAGCGCCCGTCCTTACTCTTCCAGAGGGCATAGAGGGATTTGAGGTATACTGTGATGCATCAGGCAAAGGAATGGGATGCGTACTCATGCAGCATGGCAAGGTTGTTGCTTATGCCTCCCGCCAGCTGAAAAGCATGAGGAGAATTACCCGACTCACGATTTAGAGTTAGGAGCCATTGTCTTCGCCTTGAAGATATGGCGACACTATCTCTATGGGGTAAGCATCACCATCTACTCCGACCATAAGAGCTTACAGTATGTATTCACTCAGAAAGAACTCAACCTGAGACAGAGAAGGTGGATGGAATTTCTTTCAGACTATGACATCAATCTGCAGTATAAGGAAGGGAAGGCAAACATTGTAGCCGACGCCCTGAGCCGTCGAGCACACTCGCTCCATTCGCTACTCGCTTCTTCTAGCTTGGTTGACGAGGTGCGAGACGCTCAGTTGAGCGACCCTTACCTAACCGAAATCAGACACAAGATCGAGAATGGTACATTTGAGAAGAAAAAGTATGATTTTAAGCTACATGAAGATGGTTTGATTCGGTTGAATGGCAGACTATGCGTCCCCCGAAGCAATGCTGAGCTAAGGGATCGCATCCTGCGAGAGTCACACTGTTCCACATTGTCAGTCCATCCGGGAGCCTCTAAGAGTACAAAGACATGAAGAGGTACTTCTGGTGGTCTGGAATGAAGTCAGATGTGACAGAATTCATATTGAGATGCTTGACATGCCAGAAGGTAAAATTTGAACACCGTAGACCGGGCGGAATGGTACAACCTATGCCAGTTCCGGAGTGGAAATTTCATGATATCTCCATGGATTTTGTTGTAGGACTCCCACCTGCTAGGGGAGGACTCAACATGATCTGGGTAGTAGTAGATCACCTTACCAAGGTTGCCAGATTCATACCGATGAAGGACACCTGGAAGGTAGTAAAGCTAGCTGAGCTTTTCGATAAGGAGATTATCAGACACCACGGAGTCCCTAAGACTATAGTTCTGACCGCGACACCAGATTCTTTCGAGATACTGGAGAGCTACAAGGGAAGCGTTGGGTACAGAATTGAAGTTGAGTACCGCCTTCCATCCTCAGACCGACGGTCAGACAGAAAGGAACATCCAGACACTAGAGGACATGCTTCGGGCATGTGCCTTGGACTTTCAGGGGAGTTGGTTAGATAAGCTTCATCTTATCGAGTTCTCGTATAATAATAGTTATCACGCCTCGATTAAGATGTCGCCTTTCCAAGATATACGGTAGACCTTGCCGTACACCCTTGTGTTGGGATGAGTCAAGTGAAGCGGTCATAATAGGACCGGAGTATCTGAGCAAGTGCAAGCCGAGTGGCAACAAATCCGAGCTAACATGAAGGCAGCCCAAGATAGACAGAAATCCTATGCGGATGTGAGACGACGCGACCTTGAGTTCGCCGTGGGCGACCAAGTGTTCTTGCGAGTTTCACCTGAAGGGTGTCTTCCATTTTGGTCAGAAGGGCAAGCTAAGCCCAAAGTTTGTAGGGCCGTACACTATCACCGAAAGAGTTGGATCCGTAGCCTACAGGTTAGCACTACCTGAGGACTTGGGGCGTGTCCATGATGTATTTCATGTGTCACAACTCAAGAAGTATATTGCTGATCCTTCTCATGTGTTAGAGCCCGAGCACCTATCCATTGAGCCAAACATGAGATATGTGGAAACCCCAGTGAGAATCCTTGATAGGAAGACCAGAGACACTCGCCATAAGTCTATACGAATGGTGAAGGTCCTATGGTCTAACCATGATGTCGAAGAAGCGACATGGGAGTTGGAAGATGCCATGAAGGCTAAGTACCCACAGTTATTCATAGACTAGTTAGTCTAGTATTTAGTATACGGGTACGGGTCGTACCCCTTTTAAGGGGGGTAGAGCCCTTTTGCTTCTGCATTGCTTCGGGGTAAGCATTGCATTTTGTATGGCACACGTAGTGCAAGTAAATTTAGTATGGATGTGTATGTATGTGTAATGTGTAATGAATGATGTGTATGTGCAATATATGGTGTATTGGTGTAACGTGTATTGTGAATGGTAATGGTGTATTGTGTGTTGTGGTATGGTATGAATGGAAATGATGTATTGTGTATGTGAATTGTGTATGATGTTGAAATGCGCATGCTTGCAATGTGGAATGAAGTAAACACCTCATAGGTGTAGTAAGACACGTTATGACAATTGGTGTGCATAATGAGTAGAATTATAAAACTATTACCTTGAGCAACTTTCAGGGCAAAGTTTCTTAAGGGGGGTAGATTGAAATACCCGTAATTAAAAATAGTGATTAATTAGGCTAATAAGTAATTTAGAGGCTTAATTAAGTGTAAAATAATCATGAGGGAAAATCCCAAAGAAAATGGATCCTTAAAATGGATTAAAAGCATTACCGAATCTTAAAGCACGTTTTTCGAGGTAACCGGGAAAACGTGTCTTTCAACGGGTCAAATAGACTCGTAACAATTTAGTCACTAAATAATCATTAAAAATATTAGTGAGGCTTTAGAACCAATAAAATCAAGAAAACGAGAAATTAGTAAAAACTGTCAAAACGGGAAGTTGTGGGGTAGAAGTAAAAATAACACAAACTTATGTGTCCAATATTGCAAAAAGAATTTAAAACCCATGTGGGTTCTGTATGCTGTCCGATTGCACAGCCCACTCACACCTCTTTTATTTCTTCTTTTACTCACAAAGGACAAAAGCATTAAAAAGACAAAAAGTAACATATTACTCTCACACTCACAATTCTCTCTCCTATCTCTCATTTCCTCACAACACCCACGTACTCACTCCCCCTCATTCTCTGAATTCTTTCTTTCTTCTTCTCCAAACAAGCGACATCCATGGAGGCTTGAAGAAAACACCCACAAACTCTATTCTCTCCTTTGTAACTCTCCAAACTCTTTCAAAATTATAAAAATACCACCATTGTAATCCCCTCACCAAGAGCTACATTTCATCTTTCCAAAATTCGAAAACAACGATTTTCGTTTTCATGGGTATGTTCCATTGGGAGCTTCAACACCACCATTAGAAGGCCCTCCTTCTCCTTGTTCTTCTAAGGTAAAAATATTTCGAAAACTCCATCTTTTTCTAGCCCTTGTGGGCAAAACGAAATTCATAAACTAAACCCTTGTTGTTCCTCTTGTTCTAGCCGATTTTGGCTTGTTGGTGGAGTTGGAAATATTGTTCTTGAACCACTCCAAACAGCACTTGCACTCTTGGAAGGTAATATAAATTCTAAACCCTAAAATTTACATTAGAACTCAAATAATGGTTAGGGTTAGTTTTAGTATTGAATGGGTGTATGTATGGGTGATGATATTAGATTGTTGAATACCAAAACCGGTAGAGAAGAAGGAAGGAAGGAGAAAGAGAGAAGAAAGAAAATCTAGAAGAAAAGCAAGGTAAGAATGCTCTTTTGTATAACTTGGTATATATATGTATGTAACAGTTTTTGGTAGTTTGAAATGAGTAATAGAAATGGTAATGCATTAGTATTATAATGTGTGAGGAAATACAAGCGTTTTGAAGCTTTAAAAGATGTGTAAAACTTATTGAAAACAGATTGGGAATTAGTGTTGATGTGCAGGAATTTTATGAGTGTTTAGTAGTTCATATTAGTGTTTGAGAGCTTGGCTATTGTTGCCGTTTTGAAACAGGTGAAAAGGGTAACAAAATGTGAACTAGAATATGTGGTGAGAGTGTAAAATTATAGGGAGGTTATGGCAAAATTTATCTAGAATTAGAACACTTAGTGAATTTTAAACTAGGTGAATAAGGTAGGTTGTAACAGATTTTGTTAGAGAAAGATAGAGGGTATATTAGGAGAGATAGGTAATGTAGTTATAATGTGTTAGAGGAGTTAGAAATGACATTAGGAGAGGGAGCTATTGTTGGGAGAATGTTAGTATCAAAATCTGTAGCAAATGCATTAAGGAAGAAAACTGTGTAAGTGTTGAGTTGAAATTAAGAGAATTGTGTGTGTAAGTTAGTATAAGAGTTGTGTAATGAATTAGGAAATGAATTAGCATGATTTAGGGTGTTTAAATTGCACAAAAACATGTTAGGATGTATGTAGGGAAATTGGGGAAGCAATGGGTGAGATTGGGAAAGAAAAATAACATCTGTAGCAAGGTTCTGATTCCGTCCGACCTAGACGGTGAGTCGGACGTGGGTCGGACGGGGCTTAAGAAACGAAAACCAATCTTTCTGGAATGGTCCGACCTAGAGCCGTGAGTCGGACGTGGGTTGGACATGGCTTAAATAACGAAATAAAACTTTCTGTAATGGTCCGACCACAGCCGTGGATCGGACATGGGTCGACAGACGAAAATTTACAATGTCGAAGTTTCTGACTTCGTCCGACCCAGACGGTGAGTCGGACGTGGGTCGGACGGAGCTTAGACGACAGGACCAAACCTTCTGGAATGGTCCGACCCAGAGGGTATGGGTCGGACGGAATAGTGTTGGGTCGGACAGGGTAATTTTCTGGGAACGAATCTTACTGGAATGGTCCGACCCAGGGCTTGGGTCGGACGGTGGGTCGGATGGCCCTACACTTACAAAAAAAAAACAGTAAGCTTACAACTAGTATATATACATATATATATATATATGTATACCCACCTATACATATGTATATATATGTGTAGGTAAATCATGGACAAGTAATGAAAAGTAAGTAAAATGAAATGTAAGTGTAAGGAATGTAAAACCTTAGTAAGTACGGATTTGCAAACACAAAACTAGTTGAGTTAAGATTAATAATGGTAGATTAATCATTCAATTGTATGCATATCCTAGGCTGTGATTTGTGACACCGGAAGGACGTTTGGAAACACGTACGACGGTGAACGGTATGGATTCCTCATGCCCCGTATGCTATCTTGGTTACTCTGATTTGTGTGTTGTGTGCTAATTGATCACCAAATAAGATAAATGCACGAATCGGAGTTAATATGCATACTTGTGAATATGTAGTGTTGTATGTTGTGAATGTTTTCTTAAATCTTAGTTTGTATAATTCATGAATGGTATGGATGTATATGAATGCTTGTATGAATGTTGTAGTGTACTATGACCGTTTATTATTGTGTTTGGACTTCTAACTTATTCCTAACAAGCTAACCAATCTAACTTAAATGGGTAATTAAATTGGAATGAGTAGAAGTCCGATATAGTTTCGGCCACGCGTGAGGATGCGGAGTCACGAGAGGTTGGCTCCAATTCCTGACTCTTAAACTGGTTCGTTGCCCAAATCCCTTAAGTGGGTAGCATCCCGGATTGGTGAGTCAAGTAAATCCCGGAGGTGGGACGGCGTAGTCCCCAGGGCCGGAGGTCCCGACGACTTAACTTGAGTATAAGTAAGTAAGTAAGAATGAGTAAGTAAAGTAAATGAAAGTAAGTAATTGTAAGTAAAAAAAGTAAGTAATGAGTAAAGAGTAAAGCATTCCGATTAACCCGGATGCATAATTTGGCTAACCTTGTGAAGGTAGTGAGATGTATGCTACGATATGTGCCTTGAATTGTGTAATGAATTGTATAGCATGTATGTTGTATGAAAGCATGTATGTATGAAATAAATGAACAGCATGTTTAGTGGACGTCAAATAGTCGGCGTGCCCTAGCTAGCACGCGGTATATGCGGAGTTTATGCGCAGCGTTTGCTGAGCCCCTTGGGGCACCATTTTTACTACACACAGGTACCCGTGAGGGATGAAGATGTGAAGACTTAGTTTCATTCTTTTATCTTCTTTTTGGAATGTAAACATTGGATTATGATTGGTGTACTGAGTAGTACATGGCTGTAGGTTTTGAATAGCCGGTGTACCATGGGGTACACCTTTTTGGATAATGGAAGTATTGGATTGGGGTATAGATGAGTAGCCTTAGAAACTCATTCTTTTGGTAAGCTTGAAAGGTTGTAATCGAATATATTTTAATTACTCGGTGATCCAGGATGTAAGTATTTGGCATATGATATTTTGGTAAGTAATTTAGTAGCTCGGTACACTATGTTCATCAGACCGTGATTGTAAGTATTAGTATCCTAGCTAGCCGTATGGGTGGTTAGCGGCGTTGTTCACCCGCCGTAGTAAGTATGTAATAATTCCGCTGCGAACTCGTAGGATTAATAGGACGATTAGACGGTAAGCATAGGATTAGCGGTTACATACATATATGTTATTGTGATGAGATGACGGTTACTTGATATAATACCAAGATATTAATATTAAGTATATGGTAACCTAAGTAAAACACTTAGGGATGAGTCACGACATTGTCGGTCTCTAGAGCATGGATCTCGAACATGAATATAACCTAGATTACTTCTAGGTATGCGTGACCCATTGGGCCGCTAATTAATAATTATTCTCCATAAGACTAAGAGCATATCTCAAACATTATGAGAGAGATGGTATGAGATGAGGTGAGGAATCCCGGTAGTTTACGAACTACTTGGTTGCGCATTTGTGATCACTGAGGGGTTTCCTAATTTGATTCCGCTCCATGTTATATCCAACGAGCCCAAACTGGATCGTGGATCAGGTGGCTACGGCCTTTTTATGGACATCTTAAGAGACATAAGAGAGTCAGGGGCCTCCGGACCTCTGGCGAAATGAGCACCTTTGTGTGTACGGGAGGACTACTGTCCATGGTGAGGTTATCGGGTTGTCCTAACATGACGCCCAACTAATATTAATAAATAAACATGGTTGGATGGAGCCTACAAGGCTAAGGTAAATTAATTATGAAAACTGTACGCCACGACGAATGTACATTGTACATATGGATGGGGCCTTGAAGGCCAAACTAAAATAAATTAATAAAGGATGGTATACGCTACGGCGATTGTACATTGTACATCATATTGTGGTTGTTCGATACGTTCGATATATAATTGTGGATTGTGTTATTAAATGATGTTTGGATGGATGGTTAAATGTTTGTGAATATTTGGATGAATGATTATGTATAGTATACATTTATATTGCAGTATTGATTATATCTGTAAAATGGTAAAGCATGAAACCAATCTAATAATAGGATGGTTAAAATGACAAGTGACCATTAGGGTCCAGGCCCGGCATACTCAGCGTCTATCGCTGATACTACACCATTACAGGTTGTTGATCATTGTCGGAGCTGAAGAGCAGGATCAGGGTAATTGAAGTTTTATTTTTGTACCACACATGGAGATGTTGTATAGAAATGAAGATGGTGAATTGCATTATGGTAAGGTTATGTATTTTCAGGATGGGGTAGACGCTCACTTGTCGATGTATATGATTTGTGGACTTAGTTTGATGTATAGGAGTTTCTCATTATCACGGCGGTTAGCAGTTTGTTTATGTTGGAAGTTGGTTGTAGTTTGGCTTCGTTGCTCGCATGGGTGAGTAATGGCCGGTGACACCCGAGTGAGTCTTGTAATTGTTATTTATTTGCCGCTGTGAGACGTTTTATTTATTGCTACGTGAGAGATAATTACGTGATTGTTGAGAGGGGTGTTACACCTTTGGCCTCCTTGAAAATTGGACTGAGGTCTGTAATCTTGAGATGGTTGTAGTGTATATGGGTTTTGGATATTGTCGGTGTTTGAGTAGCGAAGATTGGGTTGCATGTTGCGTTGCCAAGGTTGCCTGTACCCTGAATTGTTGGTGAGATAGTTCGCTTCCTCTGTTGCTTTTAATTCTGGTAGTTGGGGGGCATTGTTCATAGTCATGAGGCCCACCGCATTGTGTACAAGAGATAGCAGGAGATGATTGGGACAGAGGAGCATAGCCTGGTGCAAACAGGTAAATTGATATACTAAAAACTAAATTAATTAAACCTAGAAAGTAGCAAATCAATAAGTCTGTCGGGTTGCAAAATTCCCGGTCACTATAATATAGAAAGTTAAGCAACCAGATATCGAACCGTGGGACTTGAATAAATAAGCCTAAGTCCTAAGAAAACTGGAAATTCAGGGGGTTGTGAATTGTTTTTGTGATTGAATTGAATGAATGCAAATCAAAGTTTAAATAAACAATTAATGAAAGTGAATGATGAGTTTGATAAAGTGAGTGGAACTCCGGGTTCGGGTCGTTCTTTACTGGTTAAATCTAGTAAAATCTACAACTCAATTATGAGAAACGAAAAGGCCAATTCTTTATATCTCTTCAATGCTAAATCCTATTTCATTGAAGAGCTCACCTATCAGAACATGTCAACTCTAATCTAGCAGTTCGCAAAACACATATAGGCGGAATAAGTGCGAAGAATTGTTAGCGTTTGTAGAAGAGATTATCTATCCGACTAATCTTTCCCCAAATCTCCAGGTTAATTCGAACTCCCTATTAATCACCTTGTCTGATCCTAATAGGTTTCACAGAACAACTCTGTAAACTCGCGAAATTGATAGAGAAGATGAATGATAATCATTAACCTGGAAACAATCCGTTACAGTCTCATAATCAAATTGCAGAATTCTTAACTATATTGTATCCATTACGAACAACCCTACCCCAGAGTTAATCCCTACTAGCCCGACATTACAAAGAAATAAACAAATACAATCAACGTAGAATTCATCTAAAGGAAGAAAAACCCTTGAGTTGAACGTTTATCCAGAATCAATGGCTGCAGGCGCAAGGTTGAAGATGATGAACTGACTCCCTTCTGATGATGCTCCTCCTCAATGCCGATAGAATGCTTGATGATTGATGAATGGGGAATGAAGGTGAAGCTGGTGCCGATGGTGTGGGGGAGTGGAAGGAGAGTTGTTTTTCAGCGTGAGAGTGTTGTAATGTGGTGATAGGTCATGAATGATCTTCCTCTCATCTAATTAGGTCAATAAATAGAGTTTCCTTCCTCTTTCTCCCTTCAAAACGCCGAACTTCTGCTGAACTTTTAGTCGTGTCCGAACATTGGTCCGACCTTTAATGTTCGGACACAATGCTTTGAGCGCTCCAATTCAGAAAGTTTCGACTTGTGTCCGAACTTGAATGTTCGGACACAAGTTCGGACATGCACCGTAAGCTAGAACTCCGACTTTTCTCATTGTGAATCTCGACCCATGTCCGAACTTCGATGTCCGGACTGAAGTTCGGACATTTCATCAGGCACAGCGCACACACTCTCGACTTGCTTCCGAGCTTGGAAGTTCGGACTCAAGCTCGGACGTACCTTCAAAATCCTCTAAATTCACCGTTTTAACTCCAATTCGACCCCCGTTTGTTGCACCATTTCCCTTGTGAGTTAATCTACTGTTTCCTTGGCTTTTCTCTGCATTTAACATAGATAAAGGTATCAAGCCTTAACAAATAACAAACCGAAGGAAAAACGTAAGATAAGTGCAGAATATTATCAATGCGCGTATAAAAATTAGGCACTAAAGACCACTAAAACCGTTCATATCTCACACTCATCAAACCTCCTCACACTTAACCTTTGTTTGTCCTCAAGCAAAGCAGGAGTAAAATATCTCAGAATGCCTCAGGACCAAACCTTGGGGATTGCACAAAATAAAAAGTTAAGCCACAAAAACCACCCCAAGAATCGATCTGCTCTTAACTGCATGTCTCTTAAACAATGAAGCACACTTTTAAAAACAAAAGATTATGAAGAAGTCAGATCATGAAATCAAAACGTAGAGCAACTCAGAACCTTCAAACCTTTTCTCTTCTCAAACCCGTGGATGACAAGGGGTGTGAAGTTCTGCCATATTCCGCAGAACCTTTCAACACCACGTACTCATGATCTAATTAAAAGATTTGCCATAAATATAAGACTTTTAAAGAGCTTCTCTTTTTTCTCTTTCGCATACATATAATTTTTTTTTTGCGCAAATAATTCATCCCCCAGACTTTTCTCTCCATCCTTGTAACGGTATTGGGTCTTTTATCCCAGATCAGACGACCTTAGGTAAATGGGTGATGAAGCACCCCTAGGACTTAATAACCGGATGGAAGAGGCCTGTTTTTGTTTCAGAAAATAACTTAGATCAGAGGAGTACCTTGCCTTTATCCTTCATTCCAGACATTCTCATCATTCCCAGGGTTCCAAGTTAAACCAGTTCTAACTTCACAACTAACTTGTCCACAGATATTTAACAAAATTCAGTCATTTGAAAATATGATATGAGAGCACACAACTTTGAGCAAACCAACCCTAAAGGTCATTACCGGACTCAACTCCACAACTAAAGATCCACCCAAGTATTCAACACTAAGGAGCACTCTAAGGGAATTACCCCCACATAGCCCAAAACCAAACAAAAATTAGGCCGGGAATAAATGACTGACACATTCAGAAAGATCTCCCCCTTCCTCACACTTAATGAGGAGCAATGTCCGCATTGTTCAGAAATTTATCACAAGAAGGAGATCGGACTAAATGTGTCAGACTCACAAGGGTGAAATGAATAGTGACAGAGTTATACACGTTAAAGCACGGGCCGAACATTAACCAAAAAGGAAAAGAAACTGAAAACTCCCCTGATTTCTTTTGTGATGCTTTGAGGAAGAGGGTCTTCCTCACACTTAGTGTCCTGGTAGGGGAGAATGTTTCCTCACACTTGCTTCCAAGCTAGTGTCCGGCATAGAATCAGCACAGTAAAGCATGCTTGCACACATTCAACAAACAAAACAGAAAAGTATGCTAGAGCATCGCATTAGAGACAACAGTATTCAGAGTTAAAGAGTAGAACAAACTAAAATTGAAATAAATGAAAAATATAACCCAATCGAAAAAAAAAATAAGTCTAACACAGCTGAAAGTAAATTGACAGAGAAGTCCAGAGATGGCTTCTAAACAAATGTAGCACAACCAACGACATAATCACTGTGGGGGCGGGTAGTACGCCTGCCACTGCTGAAACTGAGCGACCATAGCCTCATAGTCCTGTGAGCGGCGCGCCTGCTGAAGAGTCTCGATCTCCGCCTGATAGCGTCGATCCATCTCCATGAAGCGGGACTCCAGCTGGTCAAACTCATGGCGAGTGACATACTCGCTCCCAGGGGCTGGCAATGCAAGATATGCCTCCTCCTCGTCAGGTGTAGCAGTAGGAGCGGGCTCTGATGGTCCCTCACCCGCGTCTCGTTGGCGCTTCTGTGGTCGCGCTGCAGCCTTCTTCCTCCATTCCCCCTCTCTAAACTCAAACCACATCTTCTTCAAAGCTCCCACATCAATAGGAGACCGCGCAGCATGCAACCCCACAGACGGAATGGTAACCATCTGCCTTTTAAGGATGTGGCAGAGCATGACCGGAAAGCCTATCTTGTGTTTGTCCTTGTGCTCCATAATATACTGCATATGCAAGAAAATCACCCATGGCAAGTAAGTGATCTCTGCAGCCCCAGCAAACGCCGGATTCAGCACTGCCTGAAGAAGTAGGAAGTCAGTATGGTTCAGGTCCGAGCTCTGACGTGGTGTAGAACGTTGCAGCAGTAGTGCGAACATGACTCTCTCCTGAGGGCTCTGAAGCAGATCAGCAGGGACGACCTGCTTTGATGGGTCATCCCCTCTGCGTCGTCGTGGTCCCTGAACCATGAGGGGGGTATAGTGGTTGATAGCTGCTGCTTTGAAATCATTGGGGTTGAGGTGTTGAGGGGCTTCGGGAGCAGGATAAGGAATTTCCATATATCGAGAAATCTCCATCGTGGAGACTGCCACTCTATCACCATCAATAAGTGATTTGATCTGCCCATCCTGGTAGATCGCATTTGCATAGAACATGCACACAATTCTTTCAGAGTACGGGCCCCCCATATCCAAAATCTTGCCCCAGCCAAATGGGTTTAATATCCCCCTCAGTCCCAACTGCCGCTCCAACTCCGGCACCACACACCGCTCAACAATTATGACCATCTCTTTGGCGAACCACTCACGGGCTGCATCATTTCTAAACTCCTCTTGCTGACTTCGGCGTCTTGAACTCTCGCCAGTTCTAGCAGCCCTCTTACCCCGGCCTGTGATTCGGCTCAGCATCTGCTCAATAAGGGTAACCAATGTCAAATAAATGAAGGCATGGAAATAGTTCTAAATGCGCACATAATTACCCAAAATCCGACAGAGTCTCCCCTAAAAATTCAGTATTCTCCACAACAAAGATTTATCAGCGTTTTTTTTTCATTCGCAACGGAGAACTACTACCAATGACCAGCAGAGATCTAATTCACAGAAAATTGTATATTTCAATCGGTGTGACACCATCTCAGTCAATGGTTTTATCTCAGTCATGCAAAATCCACAGATTCAAAATAACATCTAAATATCTACCCACAGTTCAGCCCACAGCAGAAAACGAAAGTAACTCATTCAGATTTAGTCCCATTCACTTTTTACCAGTTTAGCCATGCACAATAAAACCACACACTCAAATGTCTACAATGAAATCACAATAATGCAGTTGTAAACATCTCTATCTAGCAACTCAAACCATCGCAGGTAATGAAACTTTTACAGGTAGATTCAGTCCAGCAAACTCTACTCAGACATCACCTTCTTGTCTAATTTTGCTTCAGATTTCGAAACTCAGCATAAGCATAACAAGAGAAGTTGTGGAGTTGAGAAAATACCTTGTTCAAGTTGAATGAGGGATTAGAAACACGACAACTAAAGGAATCTGCAAGATTAGACTCGAAATTCCCCAAATGTGACAGTTAGGGTTTCGGATTGTGCAGGCTCGAAAATCGGACTTATTTGGGGGATTTCTTGTCGATTTTGTGTGCTAGGGTGGTGGAGAACTAAAAACCGAGCAGATTGGTAGTAAGAATGTGGAATTTGGTGGAGATTTGAAGGAGTTGGGTGAGATTGGAGAAGAAGGGAGTAGAGGGCGCCGTGGCTGTCGAGAGGTTGAAGAAAGAGTTAGGGAAAATTTTAGTCCGCCGCGCCCTCTTTAAGTTCTGAAATTTCGAGTTGTCTGAACTTCATAGTTCGGACAGAAGTTCGGATATACATACCTGGGCAACGCTTCGCATCGTGTCCGAACTTCGAAGCTCGGACCGAAGTTCGGACATACATACCTGGGCAACGCTTCACATCGTGTCCGAACTTCGAAGCTCGGACCGAAGTTCGGACATCGTATTTCCGTTTCGCCAGACTCTCGTGTTGGGTCCGAACTTCGATGTCCGGACCGAAGTTCGGACATATCGTTTTGCACAGCCCTCAGACTCTCGAACTGAGTCCGAACTTAATCTTCGGACGAAGTTCGGACATTGTTTTGCGCAGGTCTCCAACTCTCGAACTGGGTCCGAACTTCAATCTTCGGACTGAAGTTCGGACATCACCAAAAATGCACCACTTTGTTTCTTTTTGAGCTCCAACCACTGTAACAAAAACATTACCTAAAACAAAACTAAAACAACATAAAACACAGAATAAAAGTACCGAAAACACTGGGTTGCCTCCCAGTCAGCTGCTCTTCTTTAATGTCTTTAGCTAGACAATTTTGCTTGATAATCAGAAGAGGTGTGATGAGCAGCTCTACAACAGCCTACAGAATTCCTTCAGCCTTCTCAATTCTTTTCGTTCGCCAAGAGAATTTCTTTTTCACGTTCGAACTCGTCTCTTGAGAATTCATCTTTGCTGTAGGATTGGATTCACTCTCCAAAAAGAATATTGCCTGCAAGGGAAAAAGGTTATGATCAGTACCAAGATAACCTTTTAAACGAGCACCATTTACCTTAAAGGTTTCACCAGCCTTATTCTCCAGCTCGTATGCTCCATAGGATGTAACTCCCACAACTCTGAAGGGGCCTGACCATGTGACTTTAGCTTCCCAGGGAAGAGACGTAGCCTAGAGTTAAAGAGCAGCACCAGATCCCCACTTTGAAGTCTCTCTTTTGAATCATCCGGTCGTGGATCCTCTTGGTGCGCTCTTTGTAGATCTTGAAGTCGTATGCCTGGTCTCTCAATTCCTCCAACTCAGAAAGCTGAAATCGTCTCTTCTCTCCAGCATCACAAATCAAAGTTAAGAGCCTTTAAAGCCCAATAGGCTCTGTGCTCTAGCTCAACTGGGAGATGACAAGCCTTCCCGTATACCAGCTTAAAGGGGGACATCCCAATGGGAGTCTTGAATGCAGTTCTATAGGCCCAGAGCATCATCAAGCTTGACAGACCAATCCTTCCTGGAGGAGTTGACTGTCTTCTGAAGAATCCATTTGAGCTCTCGGTTACTCACTTCTGCTTGCCCATTAGTTTGGGGGTGATAAGGTAAAGCAACCTTATGAGTCACCCCGTACTTAGTCATCAGAGAATCAAAAGCTTTGTTGCAAAAGTGAGAACCTCCGTCACTGATGATAGCTCTTGGCACACCAAATCTAGTAAAAATGTTCTTCTTCAAGAATTTTACCACAGTTCTAGCATCAGCAGAAGGGCAGGGGATTGCTTCGACCCATTTGGAAACATAATCTACAGCAACAAGGATGTAGTGGTTTCCGTGAGAAGAAGGAAATGGGCCAGTGAAGTCAATACCCCAGACATCAAATAATTCTACTTCAAGGATTCCCTTCTGCGGCATCTCATGCCTTCTTGAAGTGTTCCCCATCCTCTGGCAGTTATCACAGTGAGCACAGAAGCGGTGGACATCTTTGTGTAGAGTGGGCCAGTAAAAACCACACTCTAACACTTAGCAGCTGTCCTAGTAGGACCGTGGTGACCACCTGCCTCTCGGGAATGGCAGAACTCTATTACACTGTTTACCTCTTCATCAGGGAGACATCTTCTGATTAACCATCAGCACAAACTCTGAAGAGATAGGGGTCCTCCCAAACGTAATGACGGGTCTCAGACAGAAACTTCTTCCTCTGGTTGTAACTTAGATCATGGGGAACCAACCAGAGGCAAGATAGTTAGCCAAGTCAGCGTACCATGGCTCTTTGACTTTCCCAATTACAAAGACCGTTTCGTCGGGAAAGAATTCATTTATGGGGACCCCGTCATCTGGAGTCTCAAGCCTCGATAAATGATCTGCTACCCCATTCTGCTTCCCTTGCTTATCAACCACTTCCAAGTCGAACTCTTGGAGAAGCAGGATCCATCTTATAGTCTAGGCTTAGAATCATTCTTTTGGAAAGTACTTTCAAGGCAGAGTGGTCGGTGTGAGCAATTACCTTACTCCCCAGCAATAAGGCCTGAACTTGTCAAGAGCGAACACCACCGAGTAGCTCCTTTCAGTGGTGGTGTAGTTCTTTTGAGGCTCCGTCAGAGTCTTACTCGCATATGTGATAACCCTCAAAATTTTATCCTTCCTTTGACAGAGTGCAGCACCAACAGCGAAGTCACTAGCATCTGTCATTACCTCAAAAGGAAGGGTCCAGTCAGGGGGAACCACAATGGGGGCAGAGATGAGTTTATTCTTGATAGTTTGAAAAGCCTTCAAGCATTCTTCTGAGAAGTGAAATTTTACATCTTTCTGCAGAAGATCAGACAAGGGCTTCGCAATTTGAAAAGTCCTGGATGAACCTTCGATAGAACCCTGCGTGACCCAGAAAAGATCTAACTCCTCTGACTGAAGTGGGAGGAGGTAACCCCTCAATGACTTCCACTTTTGCCTTGTCCACCTGAATGCCATCTTTGGAGACCCTGTGCCCAAGCACTATACCCTCATGTACCATAAAATGGCACTTCTCCCAATTTAAAACCAGGTGGGTCTCCTCACATCTGCTTAGTATCTGATCCAGCTGATCAGACACACATCAAAACTCTGGCCATATACCGAGAAGTCGTCCATGAAGACTTCTATGCTCTTCTCAATAAATTCGTTGAAAATGGCCATCATGCACCGCTGGAAGGTGGCTGGTGCGTTGCAGAGACCAAATGGCATCCTCCTATAGGCAAACGTGCCATAAGGGCAGGTGAAGGTGGTCTTCTCCTGATCCTCTGGCGCGATGGGAATCTGGAAGTAACCGCTGTATCCATCAAGGAAACAGTAGTACTCCTGCCCAGCCAGCCGCTCCAACATCTGATCGATGAACGGCAGCGGGAAATGGTCCTTTCTTGTGGCCTCGTTCAAACGCCTGTAGTCTATGCACATCCTCCAGCCAGTGGTCTGTCTTTGAGGCACCAGTTCTCCCTTATCATTGGGCACCGCCACAATTCCTCCTTTCTTGGGAACGACTTGCACAGGAGAAACCCAGCGGCTGTCAGAGATGGGGTAGATGATGCCCGCATCCAAGAGCTTAATACCTCAGCTTTCACTACTTCCTTCAGGTTGGGTTTAATCTCCTTTGGGGTTGCCTCACTGGTTTGACTATCTTCCATGTAGATCGATGAGTGCAAACCCTGGACTAATCCTTTATATCTGCCACTGACCACCCCAATGCTCCCTTTGTCTTCTTAATACCTCCAGAAGTCTGCTTTCCTGCGAAACAGACAAAGAAGAAGAAATAATAACGGCAGGGCGCTACCCTCTGCCAAGAAAGCATATTTAAGGTTTGAAGGGAGAGTTTTTAATTCAAGAGTAGGGGGTTTCTCTACTGAAGGAATGAGCCTCTGAGTAGGCCTGTCCAGTGGCTCCACAGGAGGAGCATGAGGGCGAAAATAGGTTCGTCCCTGGTTAAGCTGCTGGACAACAGTAGCTACCTCAGTGCTCTCCTTGTCATCCTCAATCGAGTGGCATAACACCTGTTCTAACAGATCAGAATTCTAAACAGGAAGGAAGAGTCATCAGTACTTTCAGCGACAAATGCATCATAATCATCAGTATAGTCGACATCAATAGAAAGCACAGCATGAGGAAGCATTTGTTCTCATCATCTTGGTGATATCAAAACTAAGCTCCTCATTATTAAATTTAAGGGTGATTTTTCCTTTGTCAACATCAATGACAGTTTTAGCAGTTCGCAGGAATGGTCTACCCAAAATTAATGGCACTTCCACATCCTCATCCATATCAAGAATAACAAAATCAGCAGGGAAGAAGAAGTTACCAACACCTACCACAACGTTCTCAACCATACCACGAGGTTTGATTGAGGAACGATCAGCCAATTGCAAATTAAAATTGATGGGATAAGCTCACCAGCATGAAGCTTCCTAAACATTGAATACGGCATAAATTTATGCTCGCTCCAAGGTCGCAGAGTCCATACCCACAGTCCATGTCTCCAATGGTGCAAGGGATGATGGGCTGCCCTGGATCTCCACACTTCGGAGGGAGCTTCTGCTGGATGGCTGCAGAGCACGTCTCTGTCAGCTGAACAATCTCCTTTCCTTGAACCTTCGCTTGTTAGAAATCAAATCCTTCACAAAGCGAGCATAGTTAGGCATCTTGATAGCATCAATCAAGGGATATTAATAGTAAGCTTCGAAAATACACTCAAAAATTTCCCAAATTGATCATCAAGTTCTTTCTTTAATCTATTAGGGAAAGGAAGTTCCTTAGGAACCACTTACCCTTGGAGTTTTTAGCATTAAAATATGAGAAGGGGAAGAAATAGGAGCCTGGGTCTCCTCAACAACTACCTCAGGAGGGGCTGAGGGCCCTGACGGTGCACCAGTGCTAGAAGAAGGGCGACCGGTCTCCTCGTCAGCTTGATCCTCAGCCACTTGATTTCTAACAATTGCTTCCCACTTCTTAAGGTAACTGCTGCCACCTCTTCAGAATCTGAACAGTCCTCAACTACCACGGTTTCTGAGACCGTCACTGCCTTCAACTGAGCTTTAGGATTGGGGTCTGGTTGGGAAGGCAGTGATCCAGACGGTCTCTGCTGTAAGGAACTGAGTCAACTGACTCATCGTTCCTTGCATCTCCACCATGGCGTTCTCGAGCTTCTGCTGGCCAGCTGCCAGATTCTGATTTATCACTGTTTGTTGCTCTTGAGAGGCCATCAGTTTATCCATCATCTCCTTCAATTAGCATTATTTGACTCAGTGACGATGGCTGAGCTGGAGTTGCTGTGGCCTAAACTGATTGTATGGGGGCCTAAAAAACCGGGTGGTCCTCCCTGACTTGCCCTCTGAGGCTGCATCTGCTGTGAGTTGAGGGCGTTATTTGGATTACCGTACCTCAGGTTTGGATGCTGTTCTGCATCCAAGGCTGCCTGTTGTACTGACCAATTGCATTGCCTCTCAGTCTGCCTCATCTCAGCAACCATCGGGCAGTCTCATAATCATGGCTGTCTCCGCACTGAGAACAGCATACCTCATTTGGACCAGTAGACACCTTCTTGACGGCTTGCACAGATGTCTGTCCCATAGTGAGCCGCTCGAGCATCTTCGCCATGTTGCCCACTGTGGTACTTAAATGGGCCTGCTCAGCAGCAATCTGCTCCATCATAGGATCTGGAGTCCGAGAGGAAGTCTGCCCAACTGTGAAGACTCTTCCACCACTGTTGCTCCACTGGCGGAGCTCCTCGTAGGACTCCATGGCTGACATAAATTCTCCACTTTTAGCCAGCAAATTTCCACCCAGTGCAGCTCGGACCTCGGCTCTATGCTCATCTCTCAGCCCTTGGAAGAACCCCTGGGCCAAGGATGTCATGTTCTGACCGTGATGAGGCACTGGCGGAGCAGCTCCTTGAATCTATCCCAAGCTTCGCAGATTGTCTCACTGCCGGACTGTCTGAAGGCGGTCAGGTCAGCGATCATCTGTCTGGTGGAGATGGGGATATACTTCTCATAAAACCTCTCCGTCATCAACTCCCAGGTAGTGATGATGCCTGGTGGTAGACGGTGGAACCACTTTGAGGCTTCCCCTGATAGACTGTGCTGAAATAAGCACAGCCGAGCATACTCCTCTAGCCCCTGAGACATCCCCAACGAATCCAGATGCACTAAGAAACGATGGACATGGTCGAGCGCATCAGCCGGGTCTGCGCCTGAGAAGGTCACTGCTGGATGATTCCTGACAGCATTTGTTTGATGGCTTGGTTTCAACTTCTGCCATTCTGCTGTTAAGTCTGCTGTGAGGTTCGGTAGAGTCACAGGTCCTCTCCTAGGAGCAGCTGGCGGGCGATTAATTCTTCCCAAGGTGGCCTGCTCAGCATTGGCTGGTCCATTAGCAGCCATGGTGAAGGTGAGTGCTCTTCTCGCCCTACGAGCTGTACGGTTGATCTCTGGGTCTAAATTGAATCTTGGTGGGCCTCGAGATCGGGTACCGTGCATTCACCAAACACCTGCACAGTTACACAAAACAAATCAAATAAAATAAAAAACAATTGACAACCAAGGCAAAGGACTTGACAAAGTCAAGTCCCCGGCAACGGCGCCATTTTGCAAACAGGTAAATTGATATACTAAAAACTAAATAATTAAACCTAGAAAGTAGCAAATCAATAAGTCTGTCGGGTTGCAAAAATCCCGGTCACTATAGTATAGAAAGTTAAGCAACCAGATATCGAACCGTGGGACTTGAATAAATAAGCCTAAGTCCTAAGAAAACTGGAAATTCAGGGGGTTGTGAATTGTTTTTGTGATTGAATTGAATAAATGCAAATCAAAGTTTAAATAAACAATTAATGAAAGTGAATGATGAGTTTGATAAAGTGAGTGGAACTCCGGGTTCGGGTCGTTCTTTACTGGTTAAATCTAGTAAAATCTACAATTCAATTATGAGAAACGGAAAGGCCAATTCTTTCTATCTCTTCAATGCTAAATCCTAGTTCATTGAAGAGCTCACCTATCAGAACATGTCAACTCTAATCTAGCAGTTGGCAAAACACATATAGGCGGAATAAGTGCGAAGAATTGTTAGCGTTTGTAGAAGAGATTATCTATCCGACTAATCTTTCCCCAAATCTCCAGGTTAATTCGAACTCCCTATTAATCACCTTGTCTGATCCTAATAGGTTTCGCAGAACAACTCTATAAACTCGCGAAATTGATAGAGAAGATGAATGATAATCATTAACCTGGAAACAATCCGTTACAGTCTCATAATCAAATTGCAGAATTCTTAACTACATTGTACCCATTACGAACAACCCTACCCCAGAGTTAATCCCTACTAGCCAGACATTGCAAAGAAATAAACAAATACAATCAACGTAGAATTCATCTAAAGGAAGAAAAACCCTTGAGTTGAACGTTTATCCAGAATCAATGGCTGCAGGCGCAAGGTTGAAGATGATGACTGACTCCCTTCTGATGATGCTCCTCCTCAATGCGATGAATGCGATGATTGATGAATGGGGATGAAGGTGAAGCTGTGCTGATGGTGTGGGGATGGAAGGAGCGTTGTTTTTCAGCGTGAGAGTGTTGTAATGTGGTGAGGTCATGAATGATCTTCCTCTCATCTAATTAGGTCATTAAATAGAGTTTCCTTCTCTTTTCCCTTCAAAACGCCGAACTTCTGCTGAACTTTTAGTCGTGTCCGAACATTGGTCCGACCTTCAATGTTCGGACACAATGCTTTGAGCGCTCCAATTCAGAAGTTCGACTTGTGTCCGAACTTGGATGTTCGGACACAAGTTCGGACATGCACCGTAAGCTAGAACTCCGACTTTTCTCATTGTGAATCTCGACCCATGTCCGAACTTCGATGTCCGGACGAAGTTCGGACATTCATCAGGCACAGCACGCACTCTCGACTTGCGTCCGAGCTTGGAAGTTCGGACTCAAGCTCGGACATACCTTCAAAATCCTCTAAATTCACCGTTTTGACTCCAATTCGACCCCCGTTTGTTGCATCATTTCCCTTGTGAGTTAATCTACTGCTTCCTCGGCTTTTCTCTACATTTAACATAGATAAAGGTATCAAGCCTTAACAAATAACGAACCGAAGGAAAAACGTAAGATAAGTGCGGAATATTACCAATGCGGGTATAAAAATTAGGCACTAAAGACCACTAAAACCGTTCATATCTCACACTCATCACCTGGAGGGATTGTAGATGATCGGGAAATCATCGACTTAGCTTGTTGGGGGTAGGAGTTCATAGCCATCTGCTCAACCACTTTCTGTAGAGTACTTACTTTTGTTGCCTGCTGAGCATTGCTCTCCATGAGTTTCTCATGGCTTTTCATCAGCAGGTCAAACTTGTTATCACTTTCCCCAACATGGTATAAACCTAGAGTGCCGCTCCTTGATCCACCGGAGGCCCAGTCTCTGATTTCTTCACAGAGAGACTCCATGCTATTCAGAAACTGTTCTCCGGGCTTTTTCAGAATGTCACCCCCCAGGACACCATTGTTCTGCACGGACCGATCAAGCCTTTGTAGAAACAATTGTGATACTTGTTCTTTCGTCAGACCATGGTGAGGACAAGTAAGTATAGTCCTTTGAAACGGTCCCAAGTTTCACAAATGTTTTCCGACCCTGGCTGTCTGAAATTGTAGATTTCAGCAATCATTTCCAACGTTTGACTCGGGGGCAGGAATTTGTCGTAGAACTTGGTGGCCATTTCATCCCAAGTACCAATGGTACTTGGTGTCAGGCTGTGATACCATTTGCTCGCATTTCTGGTCAGGCTGTGAGGGAATAATGATAGTCTTGCGTACTGGAGTACTGCGTCGGTCGCAGTTAGACTGTTGGCATGCTGCAAGAACTAGGTAACATGTAACAGAGCTTCGTCAGGATTGGTGCCATCAAACATGCCCAACTCCTTTACACATCGGATTTGATGATATGGTTTTAGCTTTTGCCACTCATCGTATTCGGATGAGGTAAGGTGAGGAAGGATGATGGCAGGCTGTTGTCCTAGATTAGACGGCCTGTTGATGTTTCAAACTGTCGCTGGTGAAGATGTCACGTCAGCTTCCGGGTTAGATTTTATCATTGTGGTGGTAATGTTTTGTTGAGTTCGTCTCTGCCTTAGAGTGCGCAGAAAGGTTCTCTCGATCTCTAGAATGTAACCAACCGTGTGATTATTAATATTTTCCGGGAGGCTGTGTGACCTGGTAAAAGGCATTCACCACTCAAAACAGAAAAAAAAAACTCGTGATGTGTTAAAATAAATAAAAATGGAAAGAAATAAGGAGGGGGGGAAATTAAACAGTTAAACAGAAATAATTAGAAAATTAAGAACTTTTTTTTAATTGACTGAAATTTAAATGACAGAATTTAAATGTTAGGAATTAGATGACAGAAATTTAATGTTAGTAGTTAGAGACACAAAATTAAAATGACAGAGAATTAGAAGACAGAAATTTAAGGTTAGTAGTTGGAGACAGAAAATTAAATGACAGAAAATTAAAATGTTAGAAGTTAATTTACTGAAATTTAAAGGACAATGGAAATTAAATGACTGAAAAATAAATGACAATAAAATAAAGAGCTGAAATTAAATGTCAGAAATTAGATGTCCGAAGTTAGATGTCCGAAGTTAGATGTCCGAAGTTAGATGTTAGAAATTAAACAAACAACAAAATAATATAAACAGAATATTATAATATAACAGGTGAATTATCCGGGGCTTAGGGACTAGAATAAATCAAGTCCCCGACAACGGCGCCATTTTGTAGACTAATATTGTGAGTGGATGGAACTGGTGTAATTAAAACAATTGAGAAAGAAATTAATACTCAAAATATCCGTCGGGCTGCAAATAAAACCCGGTCGCAATAGTATAGTAAGACAAAAGCGGCTGGGGTCAAACCGTGGGACTTATAGTGAAATAATATAGTACCTAAGCTTGTCACAAAAGGGGGGAATTAATTGACTTGTTTTTGTGAAGTAAAACAACAGATAAAATTTACTGAGTTGAAGATAAATTAAACGGAACTCCGGGTTCAGGTTTATATAATCTGATTAATTATGCTATCTCTACTGGTTTATTATAATAGTTTGGCAAAATTCCTGTTATTATCTTAAGGAGTAATCATAGACTCATAAGAACTCGTTTACCAGAAAATGCAAGGTCCGATGAAAACTCAGGCAAGTACTAGTAAACGGAAATTTAGTGCGAGGAATTATATTCTTGCATCTGAGTACTAACTTATCCGATGAAAACAAGTTTCCTACAGATTTACGGCTTAATTAACCTATCAGCTTATCACCGATCAGGTTAAAACAGATTTTGTAAAGCATTTTAATAAATTCATGAAATTTATTAAAAATGAAATACCCCAAACCTTAATATGTTAATTAATTATGTAATTATGATTTTATAAGGCTAATTAAGTCCTTAAGATCGTTGGTGAAGAAATAAAAACCAAAAAGAGAAAGAAAATGTGTAAAAGTCACAAAACGTGAAAATGCGTATTTAATTATTTTAGGAGGTATATAACCTTCACCAGGGTTATAAATATATTTTTATACCCTAAATATACACTAAGAACATGTGGGAAAAATTCCGGAAGAAAACGGATCCAAATGATGCGTTAAAACGCTAACTGAGCCTTAAAGCGCGTTTTTCGAGAAAACCCGAAAACATGACTTTAAATGGTCAAAAGACCCCGTAAAAATTATAGTTGATCATATAACTATAAATAAACATTAATGGGAGTATAATAACCATTAAAAATTAATTAAACGAGAAAATTCCGGAAAACGGACCCGGTTAGTGAATAGTGCTAAAACCGGGTAAATAAACGAGCGTTTCTGTAAAAAAATGAAAAACGCTCCAGCATGTGTTACTGTAAGGGGGCCGGTTTTAATATGTTAATTAGCTCTCTCACACTCTTGACTAGTTAGCTAGTTAAATAAGTCAAAAAGCAATAAAACAAAAAGTAACTTATACCCCCACCCACACTCTCTATCCTCCTTTATTTTCTTTTCCCTTCTCTCCTTCCTCTCTTTCCTCTCTTTCTTCCTCCCATCGATTTTTCCTCCTCCCTCTCGCTGTTGCAGAACGGCAATGGAGCCCCATGGCCTCCTCCACTTCTTCTCTCTTGTCCAAGCTAGCTCCAAGTTAAATCACAAAAATAATTACATATTTGTGATCCCCTCATCAAGCTCTATCATTCCCTCTTTTCAAAATTCGAAAAAGGATGAGTTTCATTTCCATGGGTTTTCCCCATTTGAAGAGAAAAGCACATCATCTTGAAGCTTGGAGTCTCCTCTTTCAAACAAGGTAAAAATCTCCATGAGAAACCTCATTTTTCTCCATCTTGTAGAGCTGGCCGATTTTGCCCTCTCTCACACCTTGTTTTCTTCTTGATTTTGAGCTTCAATTCAACTCTCCAATGGTGGTGGAGTTTCCCCATTGATTCATAAGTGAGAACCCCTCTCAAAAATCTCCAAAGGTAAAACCCTAACTTGTGTCTAAGCCCTTTTTGTTGAATTAAGATTTCCTAAGGGTTTAGATAATTAATAGAATGTATTTTGTGTTTCTTGAATGTTGTGATGGAGTTTGGAAACTCCATTCCCTCTTGACCAATTCTGAGGAGATGAGATGCAAGGGGAGAATTAAGGAGAAACTTGTGAATTAAGGTAAGAAATCTACCTTAATGCCTATATTAATTGTTTTAGAATTGGGTTTGGGGAAAAATAAAATGAAATAAAATCTGGAGCATAATGTGCTTGATTGTGGTTGGTTGGATTTTGAAATGTTGGTTTGAATTGAGGGCCTTGGAGCCAAATATTTGAGTTTGTGGTTATATTGTGGTTCATTAAGTTTTGGAGCTATATTGTGATATGGTTGAATTTTGGATTGATATGGTGTACTGGTAGGACCCTTCAAGGGTGTGGCTAGTTTAGGAGTGGAAATTGATGAGGATGGTGAATTTGGATATGCTAGGTTTATGGGGAGGTTATGGCGAAATTTTGGTAGAAAATGAGTGTTTTGATGATGGCTTGGTGAATGGGAGAACCTTGGTGTTATAGTGTTGGGTAGAGTGGATTAATGGCCTTATAATGGTAGATGGAGAATGGAGATAAGAGAGTGCAAAATCTGTAGCATAGTGATGATTGGTAACTTGGAATTTCAAGAAGAAGAGTTTGTGTTTGTAACTTGTGAAACAAGGAGTGAATGTGGGTTTCTAGAGATGCATTGTCTAGGAATGAATTAGTATGGCCATTGAGTGATTTGGTAAGTTTGATGAGAGGTAGAAAACAAGCAAGAAAAAAAAATGCAAAATAGTAAAGAATGCAAAATGTGAGAGTTTGATTTGTTGAAAATTGAGCAAGAATTGGAGTAAAGATTTAACCAATGATTTGGAAGGTTTAATGCATGTTTTAAGGTGTTTAAACATGTAGGAAACATGTGGAAAGATTGTGGAATAAGTGGAAAAAAAATTAGGGTGAATTTGCAGTTCAGAATGTGTAGAAAAACGGTTTTTTAAAATGGGTTCTGTTCTGGACCGCCCCTAGGGACCGCCCTGTGGGGAGGTCCAGTGCAGAGAAGAGCAGAAAACGAAAAAACGGGTAGCTTCTGTTGTGGACCGCCCCTGGGACCGCCCCAGAGGGGCGGTCCATACCAGAGATGAACAAAATTTTTGTTTTAAGCCTTCTAATGATGGGGGATTGAATGGTAATGGTTTTAGATGATGTTTAGGCCTTGTTTGGTGACATGTAAAGGTCTTAGAAAGTGTAAACAAGTGTTAGCTTGATGTGAGAAAGATGTGAGTTTAAGAACACAAAGTTAAACCGACATAACGGGATAACGGGGTGAGTACGGGAGTAATAGAAGTTTACATACCGTAAGATCTTGTTGTTAATAAAACGTTTTAATAATAAATACCAGTTGTTTCGGAAACTACCCGGGGAGCGTGAGGTGATGCGTTGGAGTAAATCCTCGGGAACAAGGTAGATAACCCATGGTGTAAGGTATGGTTTTCTTGTAACCTGTGTCCTACCGGGTTACACCGGCTTGTATGCCAACTTGTTTTTCTGTGTGTTTGCCACCTTGCAAGACAAAGCATGAAATGAGTTTATAGTAATTCATTAATGTGGTAAATGATTTCGATACCGTTTAACCTTATTTATGTGTTAAACCGTAACTAACCGACTCTAGGATCACATAAGAGTTCGGTATCCGGATTAAACGTCCCAACCCACGGGAACATACTAACTACGGCTATCCGTGCTTTAGTTGTATATTGTGGTTATGTGTGTGTGCCTTTGTTTAATGTATCGTTGTTTAACGAATGTTTTGTCCATGTTTGTCGAATGGGATGTTACCTCCCTTGTGTGTGATTAACCAAACTTGTAACACTAAATGGAGCATGTATGTGATAAGTTCCATAAAGGAACTTCCAACTAATATGTATATATTAGGGGGGGAGGAATCCGGTCGTTCCGGTCGCGCGCGTTGTTTGGTAGTTGATGTATATATTTGAATTAACTCCCACTCTGTTATGTTATGGTTGTTTTTCCTTCTTGGATTACAATCACCCACAAGCTTAACCAAGGCTTACCTAACTCATCATTATTGGAGCTAGGGGGATATGTGTATAATGTGTACGGTTATATATTAAGACCGGGATAGCTTAACCAAAGCTATTTAACTGACTCACGTCGGACTAGGGGAATATGTGTATAATATGTACGGATCTATATTAAGACTGACCCATCTAAGTGAGCAAATATGTACGGTGTGCGGACTTATATTTAGTCCGACACACCTTAAGTAAGTGTACGTTCTCTAAGAAGAACGGTGGTGTGTTGTATACGCGTTGTACGGGAAATGTGCGGTAATTGTTATGTTGATAACCAAAATCAACCCAAATTCAGTGAAAGAAATAGTTGTAGCTCGATCAATTCGGCGAGTGTTACTTAGTAAGAAATAAGTCCCGTTAAGGTAGTGCCCTCAAGGGACAAGGAATACAATAAGGTGATCTAACCAATATGATGTGTGAATGTTATGGTTGTATCCTTTTATTGGATGTGTATGCTTATAAGTATGTTATGTGTTTATAGTTTTCTTGCGTGCTTAAAATAAAATAACCTGCATGCTCACTCGACAATTAGTTGTGCGTGGCCCGGTAGCTTGCGGGCTGCGGGATTGCCATACCAGCAAAGGTGCTGACCCCCTTTGGGGGCCCCCATTACTTTACAGGTACAATGAAGCTGGCCGCCGATTGAGAGTAGGATGGGGTAGCTATATATACATGGATGGTTAGTAGTTGTTTATGTAGTTATAAGAGATGTAATCCGAAGTTTGTTGTCGGTAGCTGAAGGTATAGACTCGGTACAGTTGTAATGTAAATGTATTTGTATTCAGATTGTAACGGAGTTGTAAATGTGAAGTGTAGTGCTCGGAAAATCTTGTCCATCAGACCGGTACATTGTGTAAGTAATAGCCTTGTTAGCCACGTGGGTGGCTAACGGCGTGTAACACCCATTGATTAAGTCAAGTGTTATAATGTAATTTCCACTGCGATTTATGGTTAAGTGTGGTGTTATTAGTTGGGGTGTTACAAAAAGTGGTATCAGAGCGAAGTATCGCTCTGATGACTGAATTACCGAGCTTAGGAAGTACCGAGTTAGGATTTTAGTGCTTTGGGTTAAGGGATGAGTGATAGCGTGAGAGATACGCTAGTTAGGAATTACCAGTATGTACTGGAAACCTACAACCTCCTTCCCACCCTCCACAGTCCCTGTTTTATAACTCGGGAAAGAACACCAGAGAGATGGAAAGTCCTCTCATACTCGGGAACAACCCGATCTGGCTGTTATGAATTATTCCTGTAGGAACCAAAACCTGTCATGCAGTAGATTCCAAGAACTGAGAATCCCAGAGATGGAACCTGTTTGAACACCTTTACCCGCACTTAATAGCGGAAGATTAAGAATCCTATCTACAAGAGACTGAAATTTCCGGCGGCCTGGGTCGACATGCCTAGCAGTCGAGGAAACCCAGCCAACAAGAAAGGAAGCACTAACTGTGCACAGAAACAGATAATGGAGGAGCAACCAACCCGAGACACATGTCTACGGGACCACAAATGCTAAATAATACCGACAATGGTATAGTAACCGACTAAGGAACTAGTCAAGGTTGGATAATTCCAAACCTACAACGCCAAGAGGCTATAATACCGATTATCATGATTTAGACCACTATGGGAGTATTAGTGAAACGTACTTCAATAGGACTACGAAGTAGTACCTGAACAAGAATTATGTCTCGGTAACCACGACAAATACGTGGGGATGAACATTAAGGAAGAACACAGAGTTAAGTGAATGGAGAAGTCACCCTAATAAACGACTACCATGTCAAGACCAATGAGAGTCGCTCGAATGTTCTGTTAAAAACTGTAAGGTCAAAGGAAGAGCCAACAGGGCTACCGAACACGGTAATAATAAAGTAGTACCGAAACCAGCATGTGTTGAACCGATAGCCAGCCAGCATGGCGCACTTGCTATTGCAAGTGCTGCTAGAACGGGGCTATTCGGGAAAGTTTTAATGACTATAAGTACCTAGTAAGGTACCGTAATGTTGAAGGAAGTGATTATAGAATCAAATCCAAGAATTTGAAGAGTGAAACCTGGAAGGGCCTAGTGCCTAACCATTGTATGTGAAGATACACCAGTCTGCGAGAAGCTAGACTTGGTCAAAGCATGAAGACATTTTAAATACCGTGAAGAATTCTCTTTTAAACCTAATTTTTTTCTAAACTCAAACTTGTTTCAAACCTTTTCCAAAACCAAATTTCCTTCCAAACCCATGTTTATTTCAAGCCTTCTTGGAAACCCAAATTTCTCTCAAACTTCAGAGCTTCCTTAAAACCGAAACTAGAAGACCTACACCGGCCTCAGCGCCACACAGTAGGTAAGTTATATTTAGTTCAATTCGAACAACCTTAGAACAATCTTACCTCCCGAGGGGCTTAACCCGAGGGAAAGAAACCAGTTCATACTAAATGCAGACAGTGGATAGAATTCCCTTGATTAAGTTCGGGAAGCACGGAATGCATATTATCATAGGACGATATGAGGGAGTTGACAACAGAGTACTTCACCTAGGCGTGTGACGGACACTACGAGTGTACCAACTGAAATGTGGGACGACTGCACTCCGATAGGAGCTTGTGGGCCTGACAGACCTTCTTATGGGTTAGTCGGGTAAGTAGCAATGTATCAGTACGGTACCCCACACATGTATACGAGTGGAGTCAGGAACACGGGAAGTAGTCGACTCCATACTACGGTCAGCAGTAAAAGTTAAACAAGAGCAACGGATTACCATCGAATGATTGAAGTGAAAGGACCCAGTTAAGTTAACGAGACTAAATAAGTTAGTGAACTTGTTTCAAGGAAATGTTTAAGAGTCAGGAAACACGAAGCACACTGACTGTTATGTAAAGAACATCACATATGTCTCAAGAGTCCCAAGGAATAAAACTTGATGGCTGGAACAAATACCCAGTCTATACATAGTAAGGCTAATGCCTAATATGGATAAACTAATGTGCAACGAACGGGATGAAACTCCCGGAATGATCACCCAGACTACCAGGGAATATTGATCCTCACGAAAGAGGATAGTAAACCTAGCTAAGAACGTAAAACAGCGTAGTTAACTAAACATACCAATGAGTGCAAGTGTGATGGCATGACTTAGCAACACCCAGGAGCTGTCCTTGAAGGGTGTTTGGACTAACAATTGTTGAACAAAATGTAGGGATTGAAACACAAGAGTTGAAACTAACTCTCAGTTAAACGTAAGTCATCAGTAGACAGACTGACATTCCTAAGGGGCATCCCATGAAAGGAAGTGTGATGCAACGATCTTGTCAGGGAGCCCAATACAACCTCCAAACCATGTGGTGGTTTACGGAGAAGTAAAATTTGTGTGAACAGCCTATAAGGAGCAGAGCTCGAGGCAATGAGGATTATAAGCCACAGACCAAATGTGTTATGCAGATGTAATTGATTACGAAAGTTCATGTTGTACAAAGGAATAGAGCGGAGAACGAACCACTGTTTTAAGAGTGGGGATACCTCTCGACATGGTGAAACCGCGGGAGCGGTAGTTATGTGAACCAAGTTCAAGAATTATGTTAAGGATTGACCATACTGTTATTACCCAAGAATGATTTGAATAAGAATAATACGAAAAGAAGTGTTTGTACCAGTTGTGTAGACCGGAAGAGTAATGAGTCTGATAGCAACCACCATAGGTGTGTGATGCTAAATGTGTAGTGAACAACGCTCAAGGAGCATAAAGACTCGAAAAATAGTGTATTCAGTGGTCACCCAAATGAATGATGAGCCGTAACACGAATGATGAAGTACATGTGCAGAAGCTAGCATGACCGTGGATACAATGTAAGACATTGTTGTACAAGAAATAAGAGCACGGTGCGCAATAAGCGACCGTTGTATAAGTATTGTTAAACGATAATATGACAACTGAGCACAGTTATGAGTTAGACTCAGTGGAAATACAACGGTAAGTGATATCAAATAAACTAGGCAATAAGCCAGTAGCAAGTATTACGAGATGAGAGCCTCAGTGAACACAGTGTGAATTCCTTTGCGAATCGCATAAGAGATTTACTGCCAAGAGTTTACGCCTCTGCACTCTGTATGACTGAGTGTTTTGGTATTGCGCTTGCGTGGTAATGATCAAGTGAGATAGCTAGGAAGTTGGAAAGATGTTAATTGTGGTAGAACAATAAAAGACTTATAACGTTACGAGACCGAGGCATAGGAAATGCAAGGTCGTACCAATGAGAGAATACTTGTTCAGAACAAAACGTGGAGGCATGATTAGCCATAAGTGACTGCGGTAACACTAGATACCAAATATCGGTATGGAATATACCTCAAGTGTGGGAAATAACCGAGAGAGCACTACGCATTGGGTGGTAGCTCAATCTCAACCGACAGTAAGTCGGAAGAAATCAAGTCAATCATTGCGAAATACATAGCGGTATACACAGTAAATTATAGTGGATAGGAAGTTTGTAACTCACCGAATTCGCTTACGGTAAGAGATACCACGCATCGGTTGAGGAACCATTATTACCAAGATAAAGGTGATAAATGGGAAATGTACAATACAGTAAGAATAACGAACGGGGCAAAGTAAGCTCTAAAGTTATCAGAGTTGCGCAGCAGAAACTAGCGAGCCAGTGATTCAAGTGTTGAATGTGCATAGTGAACATGAGTGAATGGCTAATTATTAATGCCTAGAAGCCTCACAGGCCAGAACCGAAACCAGTTAAGAGCTAAAACAAACTCCAATGAGAATTCTTGGTTTAGGGACTAACCGTCAATATGGTTAAGATCCCCTAACCGGAACACATTGTATAACAGACCGCGTGGAAGTTAAAATGCTTCACGACGGCAGAACATTTTAACCCAATGTTCAGTGGTTGATTACGTGGGCGCAATCCCTTTTAAGGGGGGTAGAGCGCAAACCGCTTAGTGTGTTTTACCGTACAAGTGTACGTGAACTATGTTGTGCATAGCACAAAATAATTTGTTTGGATGATTGGTGCATGTGTTATATAAACATACGCATTCTTTCATGGTTTAATTGTGGTAATTGCGCACAGAAGATGCGAATACCATTGCGATAAGTGTGTTTATTTTGTTAACAGTTGTGTGTGAGAGTACAAGTGTAAGGGGGTAAAGAAACTCCCGGGGAACTAAAACCCCGACAGTGTATAATGTAAAACCGTGTGTTGTATTTTGATAAAATATATGTATATATGTAATGTAGTGATTCATGAAAGGGTATGAAACCGACATAGAACCTAGTGAGAATAAGATCCCCTAGGTAACAGGATTAAAGTGAATGGAGATAACTGATAGACGGAGTTCTATCCTTTGGAGATGTAATGATTATGACTAGAAAGACTAAAAGATAGAAAATGGGAAGTGTGTGTATTATTCGATGCTTGAAAATGAAGTGGGAGGTGGAACTTGATTTGCATGTGATCAAGGGAAGCCGAACACAAATTGGGGTGGAAGAATAGTTCAACACTGATGCTGATCACATCAGGGTTGGATGATGCTTGAAGCTCAATATAAGTGGTCACAAATAATCACATCAGGAATAAGATGCAGTTAGCAATAATTGGACTTGGAGTTGTATTGTGTTTTCAAAGAATTTTAAATTGGTGTTTTCATTTTCAATTGGTACTTTCAAACTTCAATTAATATTTCTAAGATTCTTAAATGGTATTTTCAGGAAGGAGTTTCTTTTACTTGACCTTATAGAGGATTTCAATTAGTATCCTTCCAATAAAGGATTTGTTGTACTTAACCCCATAAAGAATATTTTGTATTACTTGCTCACGAACTGAGGATGTAGCCTTTGTCTTCGGACCGGTGACATGAGAAGTATATTTTAAAAAATGTATGTGATTGTTTTGATCTCCCAAAGGAACGGGGACCAGAAGGTGTCCATCGCGACCGGGTTCTGCGGGATCACAGTGTATATGTACTCGACAGGGGACTTGAGCCCATGAAGAGATGGAAAAGGTATTTCTGTTTGTTATACATGCTAAGACATGTTGTGTGATTGTGTGATAGATGTTATTCAGGCCTATGACCTGAAAGTGATATGCTATCCAAACCTTAAAGTCTGAATGTTGTTATGTGACCCAGACCTGAGAGTCTGAGGGTTGTTATGTAAGTACAAGTGTTGTTAAGGTACCCAGACCGTTAAGTCCGAGGTTATCATGTAAATATGTTATGTTATGTATGGATGTGGATATGTTGCCCGGACCGTTATGTCCGAGGTTGGGATGTAAAGTATGTTTGGGTTATGAAAGTCTATTTGCAAGTAATCCTCGTGTCTAATTCAAATGAGCTTGGAAGTGTGAACTTCGAGGACGAAGTTCTTTTAAGGGGTAGATTGAAATACCCCAAACCTTAATATGTAAATTAATTATGTAATTATGATTTTATAAGGCTAATTAAGTCCTTAAGATCGTTGGTGAATGAAATAAAAAAAACCAAAAAGAGAAAGAAAATGTGTAAAAGTCACAAAACGTGAAATGCGTATTTAATATTTTTAGGAGGTATATAACCTTCACCAGGGTTATAAATATATTTTTATACCCTAATTACACACTAAGAACATGTGGGAAAAATTCCGGAAGAAAACGGATCCAATGATGCGTTAAAACGCTAACGGAGCCTTAAAGCGCGTTTTTCGAGAAAACCCGAAAAACGTGACTTTAATGGTCAAAAGAACCCCGTAAAAATTAGATTTGATCATATAACTATAATAAACATTAATGGGAGTATAAAACCATTAAAATTAATTAAACGAGAAAATTCCGGAAAACGGACCCGGTTAGGTGAATAGTGTTAAAACCGGGTAAATAAACGAGCGTTTCTGTAAAAAAAATGAAAAACGCTCCAGCATTGTTACTGTAAGGGGGCCGGTTTTAATATGTGAATTAGCTCTCTCACAACTCTTGACTAGTTAGCTAGTTAAATAAGTCAAAAAGCAAAAAAACAAAAAGTAACTTATACCCCCACCTACACTCTCTCCTCCTTTATTTTCTTTTCCCTTCTCTCTTCCTCTTTTCTTCCTCCCATCGATTTTCCTCCTCCCTCTCGCTGTTGCAGAATGGCAATGGAGCCCATGGCCTCCTCCACTTCTTCTCCTTGTCCAAGCTAGCTCCAAGCTTAAATCACAAAATAATTACATATTTGTGATCCCCTCATCAAGCTCTATCATTCCCTCTTTTCAAAATTAGAAAAGGATGAGTTTCATATCCATGGGTTGTTCCCATTTGAAGAGAAAAGCACATCATCTTGAAGCTTGGAGTCTTCTCTTTCAAACAAGGTAAAAATCTCCATGAGAAACCTCATTTTCTCCATCTTGTAGAGCTGGCCGATTTTGCGCTCTCTCACACCTTGTTTTCTTCTTGATTTTGAGCTTCAATTCAACTCTCCAATGGTGGTGGAGTTTCCCCATTGATTCATGAGTGAGAACCCCTCTCAAAAAATCTCCAAAGGTAAAACCTTAACTTGTGCTCTAAGCCCTTTTTGTTGAATTAAGATTTCCTAAGGGTTTAGATAATTAATAGAATGTATTTTGTGTTTCTTGAATGTTGGGATGGAGTTTGGAAACTCCATTCCCTCTTGACCGATTCTGAGGAGATGAGGAGCAAGGGGAGAATTAAGGAGAAACTTGTGAATTAAGGTAAGAAATCTACCTTAATGCCTATATTAATTGTTTTAGAATTGGGTTTGGGGAAAAATAAAAGATGAAATAAAATCTGGAGCAATAATGTGCTTGATTGTGGTTGGTTGGATTTTGTGAAATGTTGGTTTGAATTGAGGGCCTTGGGGCCAAATAATTTGAGTTTGTGGTATATTGTGGTTCATTAAGTTTTTGGAGCTATATTGTGATATGGTTGAATTTTGGATTGATATGGTGCTGGTAGGACCCTTCAAGGGTGTGGCTAGTTTAGGAATGGAAATTGTTGAGGATGGTGAATTTGGATAGCTAGGTTTATGGGGAGGTTATGGCGAAATTTTGGTAGAAAATGAGTGTTTTGATGATGGCTTGGTGAATGGGAGAACCTTGGTGTTATAGTGTGGGGGTAGAGTGGATTAATGGCCTTATAATGGTAGATGGAGAATGGAGATAAGAGAGTGCAAAATCTGTAGCATAGTGATGCTTGGTAACTTGGAATTTCAAGAAGAAGAGTTTGTGTTTGTAACTTGTGAAACAAGGAGTGAATGTGGGTTTCTAGAGATGCATTGTCTAGAATGAATTAGTATGGCCATTGAGTGATTTGGTAAGTTTGATGAGAGGTGGAAACAAGCAAGAAGAAGTAAGAATGCAAATAGTGTAAAGAATGCAAAATGTGAGAGTTCGATTTGTTGAAAATTGAGTAAGAATTGGAGTAAAGATTTAACCAATGATTTGGAGAGGTTTAATGCATGTTTTAAGGTGTTTAAACATGTAGGAAACATGTGGAAAGATTGTGGAATAAGTGGAAAAAAATTGGGGTGAATTTGGAGTTTAGAATGTGTAGAAAAACGGTTTTTAAAATGGGTTCTGTTCTGGACCGCCCCTATGGGGAGGTCCAGTGCAGAGAAGAGCAGAAAATGAAAAAACGGGTAGCTTCTGTTATGGACCGCCCCAGAGAAGAACAAAATTTTTGTTTTAAGCCTTCTAATGATGGGGGATTGAATGGTAATGGTTTTAGATGATGTTTAGGCCTTGTTTGGTGACATGTAAAGGTCTTAGAAAGTGTAAACAAGTGTTAGCTTGATGTGAGAAAGATGTGAGTTTAAGTACACAAAGTTAAACCGACATAACGGGATAACGGGGTGAGTACGGAAGTAATAGAAGTTTACATACCGTAAGATCTTGTTGTTAATAAAACGTTTTAATAATAAATACCAGTTGTTTCGGAAACTACCTGGGGAGCGTGAGGTGATGCGTTAGAGTAAATCCTCGGGAACAAGGTAGATAACCCATGGTGTAAGGTATGGTTTTCTTGCAACATGTGTCCTACCGGGTTACACCGGCTTGTATGCCAACTTGTTTTTCTTTGTGTTTGCCACCTTGCAAGACAAAGCATGAAATGAGTTTATAGTAATTCATTAATGTGGCGTAAATGATTCCGATACCGTTTAACCTTATTTATGTGTTAAACCGTAACTAACCGACTCTAGGATCACATAAGAGTTTGGTATCCGGATTAAACGTCCCAACCCACGGGAACGTACTAACTACGGCTATCCGTGCTTTAGTTGTATATTGTGGTTATGTGTGTTGTGTGTTGCCTTTGTTTAATGTATCGTTGTTTAACGAATGTTATTGTCCATGTTTGTCGAATGGGATGTTACCTCCCTTGTGTGTGATTAACCAAACTTGTAACACCAAATGGAGCATGTATGTGATAAGTTCCATAAAGGAACTTCTAACTAATATGTATATATTAGGAAGGGTGAGGAATCCGGTCGTTCTGGTCGCGCGCGTTGTTTGGGAGTTGATGTATATATTTGAATTAACTCCCACTCTGTTATGTTATGGTTGTTTTTCCTTCTTGGATTACAATCACCCACAAGCTTAACCAAGGCTTACCTAACTCATCATTATTGGAGCTAGGGGATATGAGTATAATGTGTACGGTTATATATTAAGATTGGGATAGTTTAACCAAAGCTATTTATCTGACTCACGTCGGACAAGAGGAATATGTGTGTAATATGTACGGATCTATATTAAGACCGACCCATCTAAGTGAGCAAATATGTACGGTGTGCGGACTTATATTTAGTCCGACACACCTTAAGTAAGTGTACGTTCTCTAAGAAGAACGGTGGTGTGTTGTATACGCGTACGGGAAATGTGCGGTAATGTTGTGTAAGTTGATAACCAAAATCAACCCAAATTCAGTGAAAGAAATAGTTGTAGCTCGATCAATTCGGCGAGTGTTACTTAGTAAGAAATAAGTCCCGTTAAGGTAGTGCCCTCAAGGGACAAGGAATACAATAAGGTGATCTAACCAATATGATGTGTGAATGTTATGGTTGTATCCCTTTTATTGGATGTGTGTGCTTATAAGTATGTTATGTGTTTATAGTTTTCTTGCGTGCTTAAAATAAAATAACCTGCATGCTCACTCGACAATTAGTTGTGCGTGGCCCGGTAGCATGCGGGCTGCGGGATTGCCATACCAGCAAAGGTGCTGACCCCCTTTGGGGGCCCCCATTACTTTACAGGTACAATGAAGCTGGCCGCCGATTGAGAGTAGGGGGGTAGCTGTATATACATGGATGGTTAGTAGTTGTTTATGTAGTTGTAAGAGATGTAATCCGAAGTTTGTTGTCGGTAGCTGAAGGTATAGACTCGGTACAGTTGTAATGTAAAAGTATTTGTATTCAGTTTGTAACGGAGTTGTAAATGTGAAGTGTAGTGCTCGGAAATCTTGTCCATCAGACCGGTACATTGTGTAAGTAATAGCCTTGTTAGCCACGTGGGTGGCTAACGGCGTGTAACACCCATTGATTAAGTCAAGTGTTATAATGTAATTTCCGCTGCGATTTATGGTTAAGTGTGGTGTTATTAGTTGGGCTGTTACAAAAAAGGAGAGAGATAAACTTTAATCGTAACAAACTGTATTTATTTTAACCGGTAGAAATATAGATTACATAATTAGCCAAACTACAGCTAAACCTTAGCCCGGAGTAAATCCTCCTTAGCCTGACATATTAACTGGTAATATGACAGTCAGAGGTTGGACGTAATAATAATGCGAGAGGTGTGGATGGTGAATGGAGAAATGAAGAGAACGAAGAGTGGAGCGTGTATGTAGGATTTTGTATGTGGAATGAGTGATTTGGAGTGTTGAGTTTTGGGGATCGAATGTGTATATTTGGTTGAAGGTGCAGTGTGTTTATATAGAGGAAGGGAAGAGGTTGATTGCAGACAGACGTGTGAGGGAATTAAGGTAGGCGCCTGATATTGATGAAGAAGCAGTTCGACATGTCTGTAGGCGCCGCAAAGGAAGAAGCAATTAGGGAAGACAGTGGGCGAAGAAAACTGTCGCGTTAATTTCTGGATCTGCGTTGTATTTACACGCGTCCTTGTTTCTGCCCATCCATTTATCCACGGACACATTTCCTCCATACACACGTCCGCCCCTTGTCCTGGCTTAATTCCATGGACTCATTTATGTCCTTGTTGCGTCCGCTCCTTGTCCTGGCTTAATTCCACGGACAGGGCTTCAAATGGCCGCATCCGGACCACCGTCCGGATCACCTGGTCTGGACACTTGTAATGAGTCCGCCCTTTTATCTGCGGACGCACCGCGGACAGATTCCTGTCCGGCCCTTTTTTATCGGACGTAGCACGGACTTCAAATTGCACTATCCGGACCACTGTCCGGATCTCCTGGTTCGGACGGCTGTAGGTTTCGGACAGTGGTTCGTACGAAATTGTTTTGCTCCTAGAATATTCGTTCCAGCTCCGTTTTAAGATCCGTTTGGGCCTATGCATTCGTCTCATTGTCTACTTTGCTCCCAGCTTGGGTTACCTCATGTTTAATCAATAAATTTGTGAGATAACTAATAAAACATAAACTAGAGGAAAACTAATCAAAGTGGAGAGATGAGCAAGAAAAGTGCTAATATAATATGTGAAATACACCTATAAAACATGCTCATTTGGACACTTATCAATACACTGTTAAAGGATCATTTGCATGTCTAGTGTGCAAGGATGACACATGTTTGCACCGTTTCAAAAATTGTGGTAAGAATGTTTACATGTGTCATCGACGTCTTCTACCTGAAGATCACCCTTATCGTAAGAAGAAGAAATTGTTCAATGGTGAGGCTGAGACTCGTGTGGCCTGTCTACCTTTGAACTTTGAGGAAGTGTGTGTAAAGGTTAAGGACATTGTGAATGTATTTGGAAACACATCGAAACCGACAAAGAATATTTGGAAAAATGCTCTATCTTTTGGGATCTACCGTATTGATGTCATCTACCTGTCAGACACTGTTTAGATATCATGCACATCGTAAACGTTGGAGAGGCAGTGAGCGGGACTTTTCTCAACATACCCGGTGAAATGAAAGACGGATTGAAAGTGAGAAAAGACATGCAAGCCATGGGTATAAGAAAAGAGTTACACCCGCAAGAGAGAAT
>JAIOTZ010000321.1:0-63337 GCA_023374045.1 Limonium bicolor
AACTAGCATGAGAGAAAATGGAAGAACAAGAAACAAAAAGAAAACAGAAAGTAACTTCAAGGAGGAAAACAGTGAGAAAAATGGAGCAGTTCATTTCTTTTTCGGATAGTTTCAGTATGTAGTTTTTTTGTCTGTATAACTGAGTCCTAGTGCAGTTTCGGAGCCTTACCTAACTTTAATGATGCATCTAATAACTACTATGCACCTAGCTAAGTCCTAGCCACGTTGAAAAAAGAAGATTAAAATAACAAATAGTAACCAAGCAAAGAGGGTATAGCAGTAGGTTTGGTTTCTGTTAGTTTTAGTTTCTTTTGAAACCTTTTCTAGAGGCATTGCCCATATGTTCCTGACGTATTTAGGGTTTAAACAGCTAGTAAACACTAACTAAGTAAGTATAATGACAGAGTCGAGATAAAAAAAAAAGAACAGAAGAAAAACATGCATCAGATTTCTAACTTCAGGTCTCAGAGTTTCTTGTTTTTGTGCAAATGAATTTCGGGGATGCTACCTAGATTGTTTTCTGTCTGTCACGAACTTATAACCCTGGTAAACCACTTATCTGAATGAGGAAAATCAACTTGGAAGATTAGCAATCAATGTAACAGTCTAACAGAAAGAGTAAGAGAGAAATATAGCAGAAATACAGCTTCTGTTTTCAATTCTGCTCATTTCTGGTGAGGAGCATTGCAGTAGTTTTACTTGCTGTCTTGGGTTGTTTTGGGTTTAGGAGCTTAACTGAAATACTTAATTAAATAAGTGGGCAAGTTGAGGAAACAGAAAACAAGTTTGAAACAGTGACAGTGAACAAACAGAAGGAAATAAGAGCAAGGTTATCAGGATGTGAAAGTTTCAGTTTTAAAGTTCCTGAAAATATGGTTTCGGTATAACTCTGTGCAGAGTGGTTGGAAGGGGTTTTAATGGTTGGGCAATGGGTTTAAATTCTAGCCAATACTCTTATGTGAGGTTGTAAACCATTGGGACAGGACATGAATCGAATAACTAATGACAAAAAGGAATAAAAGAAATGATAGCAGAACTCAATATTTCAGTTTTTATGTCTTGTTTTTGGAAAGTTGTAGCTGTTCTGTACAGAGGAGCAGGTAAATGTGTGTTGGTGAAATTTTCGAGCTTAAAATATAGATGAAACACTTAACTGGGTAAGAAGTACATAGGGGAGAGATTTGAAGGAAAGAATTGCATCTAAACAGAAAAGAAACAAGTAGAAAACATCGGTTTCATGGGTTTCCAGTTTCAGTTTTTCTGGTTACCTTTCTTTTGTGTCTGTTTTTGTGTAATTAACTACAGATGTGGTGTGGGTGTTTCATGAGTATAGTCTTGAGTATAAACCAAGGTTAACACCCATGATTAGTTGTGTAAGCACTGCAGGAAAGAAACAAACATAACCTAAACTAACTAGCAACAAGAATCAAGAGGAAATATTTGGATTGTATTTCAGTTTCAATAATATGATAGTTTCAGTATACTGTGTTACAAAGGGTACTGTAAGCGTGATTCCAGTTTAAAAGTGAACACAAATAATAGCTAATCAATATAAGTAGGTTAGTGAAACATGTGGAGAAGGTTAAACACCAACTACTACATTAAAAGTAAAGTTAGTTAAGGTATTCCATGGAAATGGTGTTTTAGATTTGGAAGCTTATGGGTTTCGGTATAGAGAGGTTTTAGGGGTATTCTATGACCTATATTATCATTATACAAGGGTTAAAACATTACTCACCTATTTATCTAAGGAGGGAATACACATTAGACAAGTTATATCTATTTTATACAAACTTGTTACATAGCGCTTAAAACGCTCTAAAACATTAACTAAGGAAAAAGGACTTAGTTAACGTGTAAACAAAGATATGAATATCCTAGGAGTAAGATAAGCCTAGAATTAATGCATGTGGAGTTATAGGACTTAATATAAACTAAGCATCTAACAACATACCTAGGGACTAACATACGATATAAAGTGTCATCACATGAAATGATAAACTGACACATTGCTTTAATTAACGCTAGGGCCGTAACGAACTCCGACCGGGACTTTGAGTGTAAGACAACTCGTGCTTTCGAATAAGGTATGGACATGTGTGGTTCATATGTTGCCGTGTTACACGGCTTGTTTGCTGTGTGCTTTGTGGGGAAAAGACCATAAGATTAAAGCATGAAATTGGATTGCTTGTTTATCATGTTATATGTTTGTCATATCATTGTTGTATAACATTTGCACGCACACAGTAGTTTAGTCCCTTCTTGTTTATGGAATTTGAGATGAGATAATGTGAACTATGAAAACAAAGGAAATTCTATTAAGGGGAACTCCTCTCTAACCCTTGAGGACGTACCATGACACCCACTATGGTGTCTATCCATTAATGATAATGAAGAGAAAATATCAACTGGTGAAGACATGAGAATCACCCGAGAAGACAACACCTCGGGCCGCGCGGTATGAAATGCTCGGGAGTTGGTATCTGCATCAAATCCTTCGACTGACTATTGTGGAGCACATCTTAGGGTCCAGAGGTGATCCCTCTCTCTCGATGTACAACGTCGTGATTGGAAGATTGGCAATTTGGGAAGCATGACCTGGGGTCTAGAGATGACCCCTCTATCTCGACATGACGTCAGGATTGGAGGATCAGCTAATTGGAGAGTATAACCTGGGGTCTAACGATGACCCCTCTTTCTCGACGTACGACGCCGGGAATGGAGGTATAAACTATGGAGGAGACGTCCTCTAACGTGCGGTGATAAGACAACTCACAATTAATCCATAAGAAGCAAGAAAAGATGGGCACCTATACTATATGGTCACGGGAACTAACCTACATCCCCAGACCTGGTGCAAGAAAGAGAAAGAGAAGTACAAATGATGGAAACAAAGAAAAAGAGACGAAAACACTCAACATTGAATGATCCCACTGTGTCGATCATCATTATTCAAACTCTATGTAAGCTCTGCTTGTTTTACATGCTTGGAGGTGTTCGGTGTTATCTCTATGCCCAACATGTTATGTGTTGCTATGTTGATGTTGTATGCTGTGTGTTATTGCCTTACTATTGCATGAAATTGGACTTAATCGTATTCGACCAAGTAGTCGTGTAGCCCGGTAACATGCGGGCTTCACACATTCATACTCGGCATAGTTTTGCTGAGTCCTTTATTTTTACAAGTATGAAACGGGAAGCAGACGAAGAGTAGACAAGGGTGACTACCATAGGGGTAGCCCACCGGGGCAAGACTTCTAAGTAATATGTTTTTAATGTATGGGTTGTGACTTTGTAACACTAAACCCTAGTTGTACGTTTCGATTCATGTTGTTTAAATTAAGAACGGATGTTGTAGACTCTCTGTACTCGTTTTGTATCTTCTGTTTGTACTTGGATTTGGGTATGGTTTTAATTCCAGTCGTTCAGACTGCAACTTAGTATTGATAGTGTTGTTATGCCAACCACGTGGGTGGTGGGCGTTTGTGACACCCGATTGGAACTGTGACTCCGCTGTTTAGACTCATTGTATCATCGCTTGGCGCATCGTTCGGACTACTGTTTGGTTAATCGGGGGTGTTACAGAAAGTGGTATCAGAGCGTAGTTGCGCTCTGATGACTGGAACAGAGAAGTACCGAGAATAGGAAAACCTAAATTTGGGAAACGGGGTTCTCACATGACTTTACCAATTTAAACCGCCAGCAAGGGCGATAATAACTTGCAGTAAGTTCTTGTGAATGTTATAATCTAACAGCGACATTTTCAGATGTCTGGACGATGAGGTAGAGGACGAGGCCGTGGCCAAATGGAGCAAGATAGCGTAGCTGCAGGGGAGACCATAGTTGAGATAGTAGCAGCAGCCCTAGGTCACATGGGTTTCTAGCCAAGAGCCCAGCAGGCACCACCGGCACCACCCCCTCACCCACCCAGGGAGACAAACTGGGTGAAGTGCTTAGCAGACCTTCGACCAGCTGAGTTCCGAGGAGAGACGGACCCCACCTACTTAGAGAACTACATCAGCATCCTAGAGACCGCCTTCGACACTTTGAATGTTCCGGCAGAGGCAAAGGTCAGACTCGCAGCCTATTACCTACGAGAGTCAGCGAGCGATTGGTGGAAGCTTGTGAAGGATGCTCACCTAGCCGACCCCACTTTTGGATGGGATGCTTACACTGCGTTGCTGGGGGCTAAGTACTACCCCGCCCACCTCCGGACCAAGAAGCGAGTTGAGCTAGACACCCTGAGGCAGACCGAGGGGATGACCGTAGACAAATACTACTCGACATTCACTGCTCTACTCCTTGTACTTCTAGGCTTGGGATATTCAGATGAGATCTTAGTGGAGCGTTTCTATGGTGGACTGAATCACCGCATCAGATATGGCATGGGGCCCAGTCGTTACACCACGATCCAGGTTGAACTTGAACTATGAATTTGTATTAAATGTTATATTGTGAAGAGTTTACTAAACCCTATTTTGCACAGGACTGCTATCATGCAGTGTCCCAGGTCGAGATTACCGTCCAGATGCGGGATGAGGAATTCACTAGGAAAAGGAAGGTGAAGGACGGTGACTCAGAGGACCGCACACAGAAGGGCGTGAGAAGGAACAGGTACTACCCGACCAGGAAGCGAGCGAAATACCAAGGGAATAATCCTACAGAGAGACTTCAGCTGAGCCACCCGGCTACTGCGACTAAGCCGTTCCGCTCATACCCACCCAGGGGTAAAATGAAACAAAGTCGAGCACTTGAATATCTTTACAGTTATTATGACTTGTTATTGACTAACCAAGTAACCTATTTAGGGATTGGAGACGGTCCGAGCAAGTGGACCGAGCGCCGATATATCTGTAGACGATGCTCGAAGAACCACCCCGGAGTTGACTGTCAGGGCAACCAAATAGAGTGCTTTTACTGCAAGAAGAGCAGGCACAGGGCCTTTGAGTGCTTCGCGAATCCTCAGAGCAAGAATTACAGGCCCGGCTATGGTGCGAGAGGTGACCAGAGATTAGGACCCGGAGGCCAGCGTGGAGCCCAGCACACCCAGCCTACGCACAGAGTGGGATCCCGAGACTCCCAGAAGGCATCTACCTCGAGGCCAGGGAAGGCGGTGTTGCACATCATGGACCGCACCGGGGGACCAGACTCACCCACAGCTGCAGGTAAACCTTGAAACCCTAAATGTTTGAAAAGCATGTCTAAATTCTTGTATGCCAAGTTGTACGACCATGCATGACATTTGCTAAACTGCTAGTACCACTAAAGAACTAGACTACCCTTAAATGCAGTAGAAACCTTTGACATGTGCTTCCCAATAAATCCAAACCTCGAACCCGACGGGTACAGCCTTGAGAATCCCTACTACCCAAGTGAAAACTGCCAAGTTATCCAGCCCGGGATGATTCTACTACCAGGATACCTAGCACCTGAAGCCCAAGTGGCCATTATTCGAAGATGTCGTAAGTTCGGATTGGGACCAGGCGGGTTCTACACACCGACATACCCCGGAGGGAAGATGATGAAACTCAGAATGATGTGCCTAGGTAAGATTTGGAACCCATATACGAAGAGCTATCACACCGACGGAGCACACGCACCACCAATTCCCGAAGACTTTCTATCCCTAATTACGGCAACCCTACGCGTTGCACAGCAACGCGAAGTACAACCAGTACCCGACCTACAAGCCAACATCTGCATCATCAACTTCTACGAGAGGGAAGGCCGACTTGGGTTACACCAAGATAAGGACGAGACGAAGGAGTCCCTAGACCAAGGGATACCCATAGTGTCTGTGTCCATCGGAGATGATGCTGAGTTCCTCTATGGCGAAGAAAAGAGGATTGATCGAGCTAGGAAGATCTGGCTAAAATCCGGTGACGTGTTGATCATGGGCGGACCATCGAGAATGCTATACCACGGGATTAAGAGAATCAAGCCGAACACCGCACCCTCAACCGTGATAAACGCTACCCATATGAAGCCTGGACGACTAAACCTAACCTTTAAGAAATATTAAGCCATGTACCTTTTGTATTAAGTAGTGTAATGGAAACGAACATGTAATGTTGGAAAGATGAATATAGAAAGGCTTATTATCTACGACTCTTCTCATACCATCACTAACTATGCTTATAAACGTTATTCTTTTGGGAATAGGTGTTGAACCCTGGAGAGAGGGTACCCTGAGCATTCTCACACAGGCTCAGGCCGGCGACAGCGGCCATATTATCACTGGTACTTTCTCGGTGAATGGAGTCCCAGCCTCAGTATTATTTGACTCTGGAGCCTCACACACTTTTATATCCCCGACGTTAGCCGAGCGGTTGCACCTCGAGCCCGTGGAGTTGGAAGATTTCAGTGTCACACTACCTTCAAAAAAGAGAGTTCGTTGTACCCGGTATTTCCGAGGAGCCACCATCAGTATTCGAGAGGAGGATTTCCCGTTGGACCGAGTTCAGAGGCCTGGGATTTGACGTCATTTTGGCATGAATTGGCTAGAAAAACACTGAGGTCGTATATTATGTGCCGAGCATAGATTACTGCTAAAGAGCCCGTCCGGTGTTACTGTGTCTTATCGCCAGAACCCCCGACAGCCGTCTGTGAAAGTCATTTCAGCCATGACCATGGCCAAAGAGATTCAGAAACAGCATGAGGTGTACCTCTGTTATGTACAGGATACCCTGTAAGACCCAGAGTTTAATCCAGATGTACCTATGGTTAGGGAGTTTCCAGACCTCTTCCCTAAGGAGCTTCCTGGTATGCCACCACCCCGAGAAGTCGAGTTCACCATTGACTTAGTACCCGGGACATGACCTATCGCCAAAGCCCCTTACAGAATGGCCCCGGTAGAGATGACGGAGTTGAAGGAGCAATTGAAGGAGTTGTTGGATAAGGGATTCATACGCCCGAGCGTATCCCCTTGGGGCGCACCCGTATTGTCCGTCAAGAAGAAAGACGGCAGTCTTCGGTTATGCATTGATTATCGAGAGCTGAATGCAGTGACAGTGAAGAACCGCTACCCTTTACCACGCATAGATGATCTGTTCGACCAGCTCAGAGGAGCGACAGTATTTTCGAAGATAGATCTCAGATCAGGATACCACCAGATCCCAGTGAAGGAGAGTGACATCGAAAAGACCGCATTTAGGACCCGATACTGCCAATATGAATTCATAGTTATGCCGTTTGGACTGACTAATGCTCCAGCAAAGTTTATGGATTTGATGCACCGAGTTTTCAAAGATCAGTTGGACATAACGGTCGTGGTATTTATTGATGATATACTGGTATATTCGAGAACCAAGGAAGAGCATCATCACCATCTCAGGCAGGTACTCGAGACCCTTAGAACCAACCGGTTGTACGCCAAATTCTCTAAGTGCAAATTTTGGTTAGATCAGGTAGCATTTCTTGGACATATTATTTCTGTTGCAGGGATAGCAGTTGATCCAGCTAAAGTGGAGGCAGTACGTACATGGCCGAGACCAAAGTCTGTGACAGATATACGAAGTTCCTAGGTCTAGCAGGCTACTACCGATGGCTTGTTAAGGACTTCTCCCGCATCGTAAAACCTATGACAAACCTCATCAAGAAAGACTCCCCTTTTACGTGGACAGGAGACTGTGAGACAGCATTTCAGAAGTTGAAAGATGCATTGACCTCAGCCCCCATCCTCACGATTCCCAAAGGTACCGATGGATATGAAGTCTACTGTGATGCATCCGGTATGGGTATGGGATGTGTCCTTATGCACCACGGGAATGTTGTCGCCTATGCCTCCTGACAGCTGAAGAAGCACGAGGAGCACTACCCCACACATGATCTTGAGCTAGGAGCAGTCGTGTTTGCACTCAAAATTTGGCGTCATTACCTTTATGGTTCACAGATCACCATCTACTCCGACCACAAAAGCTTAAAGTATGTGTTCTCCCAAAAAGAACTGAATATGAGACAGCACAGATGGATGGAGTTCCTCAAGGATTATGATATCAACCTTCAGTATAAGGAGGGCAAAGCCAATGTAGTTGCCGATGCACTTAGCCGCAGAGCTCACACATTGCATACACTCATAGTAGACACCAGCCTAGTTGAAGAAGTGCATAATGCTCAGCAGAACGACAGAGTAATGGCTGATATTAGGCGGAAGTTAGTCGATGGCACATTAGATAAGAAGAAATACGACTACCAGCTTCACGAGGATGGTCTGATCCGTGTGAATGGCAGATTATGTATTCCCCATGAGAGCGCAGAGCTCAAGGATTGCATCATGAGAGAGTCTCATTCTTCTACTACTTCTATTCACCCTGGAGCTTCGAAAATGTACAAGGACATGAAGCGATATTTTTGGTGGGTTGGCATGAAGAACGACGTCTTGAACTTCGTTATCAGATGCCTCACCTGTCAGAAGATGAAATTCGAACACTGAAAACCTGGAGGCACAGTTCAGCCAATGCCTATCCCAGAGTGGAAATTCTATGATCTATCGATGGATTTTGTAGTTGGACTGCCACCGGCCAGAGGAGGATTGAATATGATATGGGTAATTGTTGATCGTCTTACTAAGGTAGCACGATTCATTCCAATGAAGGACACATGGAAGGTGGCGAAACTAGCCGGGCTTTTTGATAAGGAGATTTTAAGACACCATGGAGTGCCAAAGACCATAGTGTCGGATAGGGACACAAGATTCCTTTCGAGATATTGGAGGGCTTCACGAGAAGCGTTAGGCACCGAGCTGAAGCTTAGCACTGCTTTTCACTCGCAGACCGATGGTCAGATGGAGAGAACCATCCAAACCCTAGAGGACATGCTTAGAGCATGTGCCTTGGACTTCCAGGGCAGTTGGTTGGATAAGTTACACCTCATCGAGTTTGCATATAATAACAGTTATCACGCCTCAATCAAGATGCCACCTTTTCAGGCGTTATATGGTAGACCTTGCCGTACACCGTTGTGCTGGGACGAGTCCAACGAAACTTTTATCATAGGCCCAGAATATTTGCAACAGGTTCAGGCAGAGGTTCAGCAGATCAGAAAGAATATAAAGGCCACACAGGATAGACAGAAAGCATATGTAGATAACAGACGTCGAGACCTGGAGTTCGCAGCTGGCGGCCAGGTGTTCTTGAGAGTGTCGCCGATGAAATGAATTTTCAGATTTGGGCAAAAGGGAAAGTTGAGCCCGAAATTCGTAGGCCCCTACAGTATTAGGGAGTCTGTGGGCCCAGTTGCTTATCGACTTGATCTACCCTCAGAGTTGGGAAGAGTTCATGATATTTTCCACGTCTCTCAGCTCAAGAAATGCATGCCTGATCCCTCACATGTACTACAGCCCGAGAGGCTAGTCCTAGAGCCCACATTGAGATCAGTGGAGACCCCTGAAAGATTTCTAGACACTAAGACCCGGGAGACCAGGAACAAGTCAATTAGACTAGTGAAGGTGTTATGATCAAACCAGGATGTGGAAGAAGCCACATGGGAGCTGGAGGATAAAATGAGAGATATGTATCCCCACCTTTTCACCGATGCTTTAGTGTAGTGTAGGGTACAAGGGCGTACCCCTCTTTTAAGAGGGGTAAGCGCGTTTTGTTTTGGATGTTTTGCGTGTGTCACGATGTTGTAATCCTACCACCAACACGTTGATGGTTGGTAGACTTGTGTGTGAAAATGTTATGTACGTATATGTACGCCTTGTATGAATGAATGTTGTGTGCCATGGTTTGCACTTTAGCATGTTATATGCTCTGTATGAATGAATGTTGTGTGCCTTGTTTTACACTTTAGCATGTTATATACATTGCTAGCGTCTTGGCTTACTATGACAACTCGTGTGAAGCCACTGATGTGGCATGGTGCTTAGAAGCACTGAGCATTATAGTTATGGACTTAATCCTTTGGGTACCATGAATGAATGCGGGACTGGATCCCTAAGATTACTAGGAGTGGAAAAAGTTAAGGAAGTATGACTTCGGGACGAAGTCTCTTTTAAGGGGGGTAAGTTGAAACACCCCTGAACATTTAAACGCATAAAATCATAACTCGTTTTATAATTCAGACATAAAATAACGTACGAACATTTAAATTTAGTATATATACATGTCCGAACGCGTGACGATGTTATATATTAATATAGTCACGTACTTGTATGAAAACTACATGTACGTAACGTTACGATATTGTAACGTTGCAATAAAAATGATAACGTCGCATAACTTCGTAACAAAAAAATAAATAAAAATAACACGATATAATATATAGTCGTACATATATAAATAAATGTATAACTTATAAAAAAAGAAGAAAAGGGAGCAAAGACGCTCCCGCTGAGGTTCAAACCCGAGACCTCCCGTACCTTCCCCGAATGCTTTAACCAGTTGAGCTATGCTTATTTTCGGTAACTTATACCCACCACCTAATACTATTATTAAGTCTATGAACTGACTACAAAAGAAAGAAAGAACCAAACATATATCTACAACAGTATCGAATTCTCCTTCTTCGATACAGCAAGATCGAGCAAACAGACAGACAGAAAACAATGAAGAATTCCACTTGTTACCTTCTTATTCCTACCCTCATACGACATAATTTTTTTTTCTTCAAGAGCCCATACTCTCTTGTAACTTGAAACTTCATGCAGTCTCTCTGATCTCAGTGAAAGCAGCCAGCATTGCAGACATTGTCTTCCCCTTCCAAACTCCCACGCCCATGAGAATCAGCAGTGGCCAACACCTGCATTAATAGCCCACGTCTCCTTATTCCCTCCCTGTCTGTAGACCGTGGCTCTAGTTCTGAAAATTTGAAATGAAGAGGAAGGTAAGTTGCGATCAACTTCTCCATCTTCTTCCTTCACTACTTCGGTTAAGAAAAAAAAAGAGACAACCATGGTTATTGACCTCTCGGTTTTCCTTCCTTCACGCATGGAAGCTGCTGGGATAATCTTGTGAGCTGTGCTGGGACATTGTTGAGGGAAAGCCCACAACAGTCTGAAGAAGGAAAACTCAGCCACGGTGAGAATATGAGCCATCCTCCTTATAGTCTTTCCCTCTGGTTCCTGATTCTATTATTGTCTTCTTGACCTCCCGCTCTTCCTGACTTTCCCTTTTGGAGCTAATGCTCTACCTTGTCAGTGTAACTAACGCCCTTACAAGCCACTGCATCTTCATCCCAACAACAAAACCAGTACAGAGCCAACCTTCTGGCTGGGTAACAAGCTTCAGGTAAATCCAGAACATAACACAACTTCAACTCGCCATGCTTTTCTTTCTATTTTGTCAAAGAGTGATTCTTGGGTAAACATCTTAGTGAGGTCAAAAATTCAAGGGCCAGGGAGTTCACACTGTGCCAAGTTACTACAAGGAGAAACAACTAAGCTAAGGAGGTGAGCCATTCAATAACAACTCCTGTAATCAGAAACAAAACATGCAAACCTGTAACTATTTTGCTTCTGTACAATAATTGTTCCCGAGGTTGAAATATTGTTGTTTTGAGTGGTTTAGAGTTCCAGCTTGGGTTGGGAACACTTAAACATGTAGATAGAAAACCTAAAGGGAACTATATACCAGGCTAAAGAACTTGGAAAGAAAGGAAAAGAGAAAGAAGGTTAGGTAACAGAAAACCAAGCAATAGAAAAGTGTTACAGCAGTAGACATTCGAATGCTGTGTTTTTTTCATTTCTGTATATGAACTTCTCAGAGGTATAACCCTTGTTGTTGTGGGTTGTTTTGGGGATTAAACCACTCATTAAGCCAACTAAGTAATCGAGTACACAATGCAGGACAGAAAAGAAAGGTCAGATGAATGAACTAGAAAAAAATGATGACGGGGTGAAGATATTAGTTGCTGCTGTTACAGTTTATAGCCTTCTGAGATTTTTGTCTTCTGTATGATTGAACTCCAGTGCAGTTATCAGAATCTTACTGACTTAATGCTAAACCCAATAAGTTACAGATACACCTACTTAAGTCACAAACACTTAGGTAGAGTTAAGAAAAAAACCCAATCTGAAGCATTAAGAGAATATGAGGAAAATACCAGTTTTAGTGCTTCTAGTGATTCAGGTTCTGTTTCGGTAAAGGCTATCCAGAGATATTAACTGGACTATTTTGTTTCTGTTAAAACTTAAAACTATCACACCCTATACTACTTGAACTAGCATTGAGAGAAAATGGAAGAACAAGAAACAAAAAAGAAAAACAGAAAGTAACTTCAAGGAAGGAAAACAGTGAGAGAAGAAATGGAGCAGTTCATTTCTTTTTCGGATAGTTTCAGTTATGAGATTTTTGTGTCTGTATAACTGAGTCCTAGTGCAGTTATCGGAGCCTTACTAACTTAATGATGCATCTAATAACCTACTAATGCACCTAGCTAAGTCCTAGCCACGTTGAAAAAAAGAAGATTTAAACAAATCTATAAACAAGCAAAGAGGGTATAGCAGTAGGTTTGGTTTCTATTAGTTTCAGTTTCTTTGTGAAACCTTTTTCTCAGAGGCATTGCCCATATATTCCTGACGTATTTAGGGCTTAAACAGCTAGTAAACACTAACTAAGTAAGTATAATGATAGAGTCAAGATAAAAAAAAAAAGAACAGAAGAAAAACATGCATCAGATTTCTAACTTCAGGTCTCAGACTTTCTTGTTTTTGTTCAAATGAATTTCGGGGATGCTACCTAGATTGTTTTCTGTCTGTCATAAACTTATAACCTTGGTAAACCACTTATTTGAATGAGGAAAAACAACTTGGAAGATTAGCAATCAGTGTAACAGTCTAACAGAAAGAGTAAGAAAGAAATATAGCAGAAATCCAGCTTCTGTTTTCAATTCTACTCATTTCTGGTGAGGAGCATTACAGTAGTTTTACTTGTTGTCTTGGGTTGTTTTGGGCTTAGGAGCTTAACTGAAATACTTAATTAGATAAGTGGGCCAGTTGAGGAAACAGAAAACAAGTTTGAAACACAGACAATGAACAAACAGAAGGAAATAAGAGCAAGGTTATGAGGATGTGAAAGTTTCAGTTTTAAAGTTCCTGAAAATCTGGTTTCGGTATAACTCTGTGCAGAGTGGTTGGAAGGGGTTGTAATGGTTGGGAAATGGGTTTAAATTCTAGCCAATACTCTTATGTGAGGTTGTAAACCATTGGGATAGGACAGGAATCGAATAACTAATGACAAAAAGGAATAAAAGAAATGATAGCAGAACTCAATATTTCAGTTTTTATGTCTTGTTTTTGGAAAGTTGTAGTTGTTCTGTACAGAGGAGCAGGTAAATGTGTGTTGGTGAAATTTTCGAGCTTAAAATATAGATGAAACACTTAACTGGGTAAGAAGTACATAGGGGAGAGATTTGAAGGAAAGAATTGCATCTAAACAGAAAAGAAACAAGGAGAAAACATCGGTTTCATGGGTTTCCATTTTCAGTTTTTCTGGTTGCCTTTCTTTTGTGTCTGTTTCTGTGTAATTAACTACAGATGCGGTGTGGGTGTTTCATGAGTATAGTCTTGAGTATAAACCAAGGTTAACACCCATGATTAGTTGTGTAACACTGCAGGAAAGAAACAAACATAACCTAAACTAACTAGCAACAAAAATCAAGAGGAAATATTTGGATTGTATTTCAGTTTCAATAATATGATAGTTTCTGTATACTGTGTTACAAAGGGTACTGTAAGCATGATTCCAGTTTAAAAGTGAACACAAATAATAGCTAATCATTATAAGTAGGTTAGTGAAACATGTGGAGAAGGTTAAACACCAACTACTACATTAAAAGTAAAGTTAGTTAAGGTATTCCATGGAAATGGTGTTTTAGATTTGGAAGCTTATGGGTTTCGGTATAGAGAGGTTTTAGGGGTATTCTATGACCTATATTATCATTATACAAGGGTTAAAACATTACTCACCTATTTATCTAAGGAGGGAATACACATTAGACAAGTTATATCTATTTTATACAAACTCGTTACATAACTAGCGCTTAAAACGCTCTAAAACATTAACTAAGGAAAAAGGACTTAGTTAACGTGTAAACAAAGATATGAATATCCTAGGAGTAAGATAAGCCTAGAATTAATGCATGTGGAGTTCTAGGACTTAATATAAACTAAGCATCTAACAACATACCTAGGGAATAACATACGATATAAAGTGTCATCACACGAAATGATAAACTGGCACATTGCTTTAATTAACGCTAGGGCCGTAACGAACTCCGACCGGGACTTTGAGTGTAATGCAACTCGTGCTTTCGAATAAGGTATGGACATGTGTGGTTCGTATGTTACCGTGTTACACGACTTGTTTGATGTGTGCTTTGTGTGGAAAAGACCATAAGATTAAAACATGAAATTGGATTGCTTGTTTATCGTGTTATACGTTTGTCATATCATTGTTGTATATCATTTACGCGCACACAGTAGTTTAGTCCCTTCTCGTTTATGGAATTTGAGATGAGATAATGTGAACTATAAAAACAAAGGAAATTCTATTAAGGGGAACTCCTCTCTAACCCTTGAGGATGTACCATAACACCCACTATGGTGTCTATCCATTAATGATAATGAAGGGCAAATATCAACTGGTGAAGACATGAGAATCACCCAGGAAGACAACACCTCGGGCCGTGCGGTATGAAATGCTCGGGAGTTGGTATCTGCATCAAATCCTTCGACCGACTATTGTGGAGCACATATTGGGGTCCAGAGGTGATCCCTCTCTCTCGACGTACAACGCCGGGATTGGAAGATTGGAAATTTGGGAAGCATGACCGGGGTCTAGAGATGACCCCTCTTTCTCGACATGACGTCGGGATTGGAGGATCAGCTAATTGGAGAGCATAACCTAGGGTCTAACGATGACCCCTCTTTCTCTACGTACGACGCCGGGAATGGAGGTATAAACTATGGAGGAGACGTCCTCTAACGTGCGGTGATAAGAGAACTCACAATTAATCCATAAGAAGCAAGAAAAGATGGGCACCTATACTATATGGTCACAGGAACTAACCTACATCCCCAGATCTGGTGCAAGAAAGAGAAGTACAAATGATGGAAACAAAGAAAAAGAGACGAAAACACTCAACATTGAATGATCCCACTGTGTGGATCATCATTATTCAAACTCTATGTAAGCTCTACTTGTTTTACATGCTTGGAGGTGTTCGGTGTTATCTCTATGCCCAACATGTTGTGTGTTGCTATGTTGATGTTGTATGTTGTGTGTTATTGCCTTACTATTGCATGAAATTGGACTTAATCGTATTCGACCAAGTAGTCGTGTAGCCCGGTAACATGCGGGCTTCACACGTTCATACTCGGCATAGTTTTGCTGAGTCCTTTATTTTTACAGGTATGAAACAGGAAGTAGACGGAGAGTAGGCAAGGGTGACTACCATAGGGGTAGCCCACCGGGGCAAGACTTCTAAGTAATATGTTTTTAATGTATGGGTTGTGACTTTGTAACACTAAACCCTAGTTGTACGTTTCGGTTCATGTTGTTTAAATTAAGAACGGATGTTGTAGACTCTCGGTACTCGTTTTGTATCTTCTGTTTGTACTTGGATTTGGGTATGGTTTTAATTCCAGTCGTTCAGACCGCAACTTAGTATTGATAGTGTTGTTATGCTAACCACGTGGGTGGTGGGCATCTGTGACACCCGATTGGAACTGTGACTCCGCTGTTTAGACTCGTTGTATCATCGCTTGGCGCATCGTTCGGACTACTGTTTGGTTAATCGGGGGTATTACAAAAGGTAAAGATGAATATAAGTAAGGAATTTTATAATTCACTAAACTAATGTGAGTATTTGGGGACTAATGGAATTGTAAAATAATGTAGGAATTAAATTGAAATACCCCAAACCTAAGTATGTTATTTAAATGGTAGAATATAGTATTATAAGGCCAATAAGTGCCTTTGAAATGTTAGTAAGCAATTTAAACCATAGTAAACACAATAAAGTACCACTAAGACAATTTGAGCAAAAACATGCTCTAAACTTGGGATAACCTTGATTAGGACCCAAAGAGCTTAATAAGGCCTTATTAACATGCTAATGGACATGTTAAACCAATTACCAAAGAAAACCAAGCTCAAAAACAAGTTAAAACACAAATTGTGCTTTAAGAAGTCTTAAAGCACATTTTTGCAAAATTGTCTTGGAAATGGGTTTTTAGTGGCTAAATGCCCATGACTACAGCTTAATCAATATGTGTACTACTTAGTTTCACATTAGGAATCCTAAATCAATGGGAAATCAAAAATTTCACAAATATGTGCACTAATTATGAATAGTACCCAAATAGTGCCCAACATAAGTCAAATGACTTCTTTAAGTGGTCAATGGTCAAAATAGGCCATATATATCCTAACTAAGTGAAGGAGGACAGTTTTGAAGGTGATGAGTCACCATAACATGCCATCCAACTAAAGAAAAAAGAAGGAAATAAAGTAAAGTTACTATTTGCTTTATAAGTGAAATATCTCACAATTTCACCTTCTCACCTCACTTTCTTTCTTTCCCTTCCTCCTCCACCGTATTATTCTGCCTTCTCCTAGCTCGAAACCGTTCATGCTACAGCAACCTTACTTCTCCTTCTTGTTTTGCTTGCCAAATCCAACTCCATGCTCCAAATCAAATTCTAAGACCATATTTGTGCTAGTTAGACCAAGCTCTTCATTTATCTCTTATCGAATCTTCAAGGACTCAAGTTTGAATCGATGGAGAATCTCCATTGAAGGAGGAAAAGCTTATCTTCTTGCACCTTGTTATTCTCCTTTGTTCCAAGGTAAGAAAACTCAAAGAAAAATCAAGTTTCCTCCGTTTTGGTACATTACCAAAAATGGCTTCTCATGGGGTTTTGTTTTGCTCCTTGAATTAGTCTTGTTTTAATCTCCAAAGGAGCTAGAAGGAGGCCTTGCCTTGTTTCCATGTCAAAGTCCATTCCAAATTCCAAAGGTAAACATCAATTCTAAGTACATTAAATACTCCTTGTGACCTAGGGTTTGTTTCATGAGTTTAAGTATAACACTTAATACTCATTACCCTTATTTGTATAATTGATTAGAAGATTGTCAAGTAAACAAAAGTTCTTATCGGTTTTCAATCAAGAAGGACAAGTGAAAGAAAGAAAATCTTGAAGAGGAAAAGGTAAATGACCTATCCTAATGTAGTGTAGCACCTTAGGAAATTGAGCTTTGCATTGCTTATAAACAATCGAAAGAGCCAAAGGAAAATGAGTTATTAAAATAACCATAAGGTGGATTATAAGGGAATATGAGATTGTTTTTGTGTATTTACAGGTTGAAAGCATTTAATATGTGGAAATTCAGTGTTTAAGATTATTGTTATTTAAGGGCCTAAGAGCCATGTCATTTAAGGGCCTATGTGCCAAGCAATTTAAGTTTATGCACTATATTGTGATGTAGTGTAGTTTGGGTGTAGTTTGTATGTAAAGAACATTCATAGTGGATATGAATGTCTTTGATTGATTAAGGATGAAAAACCATGTGTTTGAGTGTATGAATGTGCTAGAGAAGCTATGGCAAAGTTTAGTTGATAAACAAAGAGTTTTAAGTATCTTAAGGTGATTTTATGACCTAGGGAGTACTAGGAATCATTAAAAGTTATATTGGTGAAAGAAAGTGAATTAAGGTGTTCTTGAGTGTTAAAATGACTTAGGAATTGTATTGGAGGATTTAGAGATCAAATGGTGATTTAGACACACCAAAGTCATGGAATGAGTGTTGTTAAGACTTGTGCAAGATTTGGTAACTAAAGAGGTATAATGCATTGTGAAGGATCAAGTATGAACTTGCGGGAAAAACCTTAAGGAGTTTGTGTAAAGGAGATGATGATGATGCATAATAAGGCTTAAGAGTGGTTATCATGGTTGTGAAGAAACATTTGTTGATTAGTTGATATTGTAGCAATAATTTACCACTTAGAAATCCTAAGGAACAATGTTACAAGTGTTAGGAATGTTAGTAAGAAATTGAGTAAGTGTTTAAGGGATCTAGAAGTGAGTTAGTCAATGAGTTTGGTGGATGATTTAAGAGGGTATTAAGGTGCCAAAAGGATGTTAAAACATGTGGGAAACATGTGGAATGTTTAGGAAAAGATTGGGTGAGAATTGAGGTGAATTTGGAGTTCAAAATGGGTAGATAAACACTTTGAAAAATGGGTTCTGTCTCGGATCGCCCGTGTGGGGAGGTCCAGTTGAAATTTCCATAACCGAATGTTTCTGTCTCGGACCGCCCCTGTGGGGAGGTCCGGTCAAAAAAGAGAAGAGAAAATTTGCCATTAGTAGTACACCATTAAGAGATAATGAGGAGTAAGTGATTTACATGATTAAGATTAAACTACAAGGACTTAGTGGTTGTTAATCAGGAATCGTAATGTGAAGTTAAGAACTAAAAGTCTAATGTTAATGGCAACATTAGAAACTGTTAAATCTCAAGTGTAAATTAATGAGAAACCTTGAGATAAGGTGAGTAATAAGTGATAGGTTAACGGAATGTAAGAAACGGCAAGAGAATGTCGTAGGTAATGACAAGTAGTCAAAGTTAATACCGAAATTGACCGTTCCGACTGAATTAATTATAGGAACGAAAACTAGCCGAGATGGCAGCCGGGGCTAAGAGGTCCCCATGTAAGGCTAGCCATCCTCAAGGTGACAGGTATGGTTTTCTTGTAACCTGTGTTTTACCGGATTACACCAGCTTGTATGCCAACCTGTTTTTCTGTGTGTTTGTCACCTTGCAAGATATAACATGAAATGAGTTTACAGTAATTCATTATGTGGCGTATTTAGTTCCGATACAGTTTAACCTCAAAAGTGTTAAACCATAGCTAACCGACTCTAGGATCACATAAGAGATCGGTATTCGGATTTAACGACCCAACCTACGGGAACGTTCTAACCATGGCTATTCGTGTGTTAGTGGTGTGTTGTTGTTTTGTGTAAGTGTGTTTACCTCTCTTGTGTATGTCGTTGTGTAACGACGGTTGATTGGTCATGTAAGTCATATGGTGACTTACCTCCCTTGTGTGTTTAACCAGGTTTGTAACACCAAATGGTGTTGTAATGTGAAAGGTTCCATAAGGGAACTTCTAACTGATATATATATATATATACATATATTATGGGAGCTGAGGAATCCGGAAGTTCTAGTCGCGTGTGTATGTTCAAGTGTCGATATCTGAATCAGATTTGACTCTCTCTATGTTATTGGTTGTTTTTCCTTCTTGAATTACAATCACCCACAAGCCTAATAAGAGGCTTTCCTACCTGACTTTTGTTCGGGCTAGGGGGATTATGTATAAGATGTGTTTGGGTCACTATATCCAACGCATCTTTGGGAAGAGTTAACGTTCGACAAACAGAACGGGAACGGGTTACGTGACAAGTTAACATGAGATTGAAAACACTCTCTAGGCTTACCAAGTTTGGCTAACTGATGTTTGGTTCGTTTCCTAAGGTGAATCGTTCCGGTTGTGTTATATGTATGTTGTTGCTATGCAATGAGTATTGCTATGCTTATGTACGTTGTATGTATGTTAATGTGTGATGTGTGTTGTGGTGAGGAGTATGTTGATCACGGACATCAACCCACGTTATCATAAGAAGAATTTAAGTATAACCCGATTAAATGGGTAAGTGTCGTCTAATAAGGAGTTAACTCCATTAAAGTAGAAACCCTCAAGGGTTAAAGAACACAATAAGTGATCTAACAAGTGTTGATGTGTTGACTGATTTGTTTGAATCCTATTGTTTGGATGTGTGTTGAATACACGTATGTTATGTGTTTATGGTTCTACATGTATGATTTAAATATAATCAACAGCATGCTTAGACGACAATTAGTTGTGCGTGGCCCGGTAGCATGCGAGCTGCACGATTACCATACCAGCAAAGGTGCTGAGCCCCTTGGGGGCCACCCTTTTTCCTTTCAGGTACAATGAAGCTGGAAGCCGTTTGAGAGTAGGACGGGATGGTTGTTTGTACATGGGTAGTTATTTAATTGCTTATGAATTGTAGGTGTAGTAAGACTGAAGCTGTTATCGACATTAGTTTGTAAATACTCGTTATAGTTGGAATATAATGTAATTGATTGTTTAGAAATGAAACTGAATGGTAATGTGTATGTGCTCGGGAACCTGGTCCATCAGACTGATACAATGTGTAAGTATTAGCCTTGTTAGCCACGTGGGTGGCTAACGGCGTGTAACACCAATGGATTAAGTAAATGTAGAGTTGTGTTTTTCCGCTGCAAATTGTTGTTAAGTACGATGTCATAGTTGGGGTGTTACATAAATAAACCTTGGAGTTTGAAATAATATTTTATATAACCCCACATGAATTAAGATCCTAATCTAACTATTAAAAGGTGAAGGATAACACAAAGTAAGGGAAATAAATGTTACATTTAAGACGGTAAGGAATATTGTTATACAATAAGTTTTATAATTCATATAAACTTATATGGATATGTGAGATGAAAAGGATTATACGATATGGTGTAGAAATCATATAAAGAAGGATAGAGTATGATTTGAGGTGGAGGATTTAATCATACAACATTAGATATAATAACTAATGTCAAGTTGTAAAGAGTTGAACAAACAAATGAATTATATAAATCAAGATTGATAGTAGGAATTATATGGACTTGTTGACTTAGCTAAATTGACCAAGCCAACCCAAATTGACGCAAGTCAACTTAATTGACCAAAGAAAGTCAACTCACAATCAAAAGGGTAGTTCGAAGTTTAATAAACTATATTGTTACAAATATATAAGGATATATGTATGAGAATAATAGAGTTTGATTAAATGGGATGTTATATAAGCTAAACATCATGAGTAGTAAACTAATACACACACTATCTATGTCATAAACAAAGTATAGTTTAAACTAACCGTGAAAATATTTGATAACCCAAGTAATTATGACAACCGATTAAGAGATTAATCACAGGGTTTATACCGAGAGGATTAGTAGTTATTAGAGTACTGAATCAGTCGAACTGCATGAATTAACACCTAGCGATATGTTCTAGAGATACACACTAAGAGCTACGAGCTATATGAGCATAGAGGATAAGCATGATACGTCACGCTAGCATTGTTCAGCGGTGAACGGTACGTTATTGTATGGTTCGAGTGTCAATGAGGGCTTCCTCGGGTTCGGATATTTGTGTGACTGCATGATAAGATGGATATGAGTGATATATGATATACATGTGAATTTAATTGTCTGTTATTCCGTGATTTTAACTGTGTGTGACGACTTTCGAGTTAAGGAGATTTTAATGTATAACTCGGATCGAGTTATGGATAATGGAAAGGAAAATGCCCTTTATAAATGATTAGTGATATCGATCATATTATATACACTCGAATGTGGAAGTAACCTAGGCGACGTCTAGGCGGATGTTAAAGACCTTAAAGGCAATTACTTGGAGAACATTACTCATTACAACTTAAGAATAGATCTTAGGTAAAGGTTACGAACCTAATTATATGGTGGAAAGAATTAAGGACAAGGAAAAATCCAGGGTAGTCACGGACTACATGGTTGCGCACTGGTAATCACCAGAGAGAGGACGATCGAATCGGGTCCACTCGAATGGAAATTCCAACGAGCCAGATATGATCGTTGGTCATAGGGCACTACTGTTAGTGCATGGCTACAACCGCTTGGGACTCCATCACAAAGGCATGAGGAAATCCAGGACTCTACCGTCTTCTTGTCAGATGACACTGCTGTTGGTGCACAAGAGCTACTACTCTAGAAGATGAAGTATATAAAAGGGTTGTCCTAATTGACGCCAGAAAGATTAAATAAAAGATTAATTAGTGAAAAGATGAGACTTAAGATATATTCTTAGTCATGAATAACGAATAAGGAGCCTTGAAGGTCGTAAAACGGAAACTGTTCAGGAGAGAAAAACTCTCGTATCGTTATCGCATTTCTTTACACATTGTTTGAATACATCCTTGTTGATTGTGTGTGATGCCGTGTTGTTATAGGATGGATTTTTGGTTGTTTTATTTATTGCTTTACAGTTATTATAAATGTAAACAGAACAACATGAAATTGGAATTGCATGTTCACAATTGGGCTAATTAACTTGAGAAGTTTAAAGGTTCATAAGGATCATATAGTGCTTAGCGTTGTGCTGAGCCTTTATGGCCACATATTATAGGTGTTTGATCAAAGACGAATCGGAGAGCGGGATGTTTTGGGAATAGTTAGTGGTATACCTGTCTGTAATACCATAGGCTTTTGCTTAAACTTCACCCGATTTTATGGTATTGACTTAGGTAGACAACTCACTATTCTTTTTAGGATTATTGTATTGTAAACTTCGGATTGTATTATGTTTTTGTCATCACCGCGGGTTTTTGGATTGTATTGTCGGTAACGCTTCATTACTCACATGGGTGAGTTATGGCGGGTAACACCCGGGTTTAAGTTATTATCGGTTTTATTTTCACTACGACTCGATCACTTATTTCTGTTAGACGCATTATATTATTCGGATTTCGGAGTAAAGGTGTTACATTTTACCTTGAAAAATCATCAAAACAATCATACGAGACAAATATAACAATAAAGCATAAATAAAACAATAAATTAAGCATGATTTTGCCTTGTGAACTTAAAAATATTCTTGACTTATCAACTTCCCCACACTTAATCTTTCCTTGCCCTTGAGCAAACACTGCAGCACAAACAAATTGAAATCTTACAGCCGGGAGCTATCAGCTTAGAACCATGCACAAAATAATAAAAAACAGTCACAGAAGATAATGATCCACACTGCATGTTTTCATAAACAATGAATTAAGAAACATTTTTCAAAAGGCTAAGATATGTAGCACAACCACTAGACTCAGACTTCACTCAGGGGCTACTCTCCAATTAACTTTCCACAATTCATGGACGATAAGGGACAAGAAGTAATATCTTATTCCATATTACCTTTCATTGACCCGTACTCATGATCAAGAAAGAATTTGCACTTTGCATTTGAAATTAAGAACTTTCTTTACTTTTGTAAACAAGCAATATCTTTTTTTATCCCTCAGAATTTTCACTCCATCTATGTAACGGTGTTGGGTCTTCTATCCCAGATCAGAAGACCTTAGGTAGATGGGTGATAAGGCACCCCAAGGACTTAATTACCAAATGGATACCTGTGTCGGGCTAAAATTCAATCAGATGAGTAGCTTGTCTTTGTCCTTTCTTTCGTTTCATGCCAGAATCATCTCCGAAGTTCCCATGTGAATCCAAGACAAATAGTCACAGTAATAGTCTTATCTTTTCAATGAGGAAACATAATTTTTTTTACCAAAACTGTACATACAAGCAATGCAACCAGAATTTCCATCATTTAGTTTTGATCTCAAAAAGAAATTATTGCTACTTGTACCGCATTCCAAACCGACTTATCCAACCACTGAACAAGACCAAAGCATGTTATGAAACAAAAGTTTTTGAGGGCCAACAAAAATCAGTAAAAATTAAGTGTTGATATTGAAAATTTTCAAAATTGGCACAATTGAATGTGGTTGAACATGAGCATGTGCAATTTTCTTCCCCACATTTAAGATTAAGCAATGTCCTCATTACTTCATGGTAATACCCATGAAAAGGATAAAACGCATAATCAACATAAAACAACGTTTAAAGAAAAGTAAAAGTCATAAATTTTACGCCTCTTGTCCCCACACTTAGGCATGAACATCAGGGTGTTGAATTTGGTGAAAAATCAGCAGAGTCTCCTTTGTTTCTCTCATAACCTCACACACATCGGATTCAAACCTGTACCTTAAACAATAAAACCAACAGCCTACAGAGGCATGCACAAGCCTTAAAGGCACAATTAAACTAAATCCAGAATAGTTATGAATTACACCTGAAGTAGCAATACATAATCCAATTCCAAAAGAAAATAAAAAAAACAAAAAGAGAAAACAAAAATAAAGATAAGAACTAACTAAGAAACAAAAAAATAAAACAAAAGAAACAAAAATAAAGAAAATAAATACTTAACGGTGATGCGACACTAAGGTGGTGGAAGTAGTTGATGTGAACCATGAGGAAGTGTAAACCCTGCATCATAAGCATTTATCCGGGCGCCTTGGGCAGCCTGAGCCTCGTAGGCAGACTGACGCTCCTCTATAGAAGTGTTGTACGCCCCATAAGCGTGGACATGCGTAGTCAACTCATCCAAGCATGAGTCCACCCTCGTCATATACTGATCAAACTAGGCCTGTCAAATCGTATTTTTGTATTGTCTAAATGCTAGAAACAGTACACGACACAAAATTTATATGAAGATACATGGTATACGATACGAAAATATTTTCGTATATATAGAATTCTATATACAAAAATGAAATGCAAAAAAACAAGTATACAAAATGAAATATATGAAATTAATTTGTGTGTACACGAATAAACAAAATCAACTAGTAACACGAAAGTAACTGAAATTCCAAAACTGAAATATACTTAATACACATTTAGTCTGACACAAACTCACTATAAAGTGCAAAGAGTCTTAGAAAGTACAAAAAATCTGTTTCCTTATATCAAAAGTTGTAACAATTAAACTTAAACTCACTAACATTAACCAAACAGTGAGTCTAATGGATTAAAAATAGCAACAGATTCATCAATATTTCTTCACTGCTCACCAAAAGCTGGAGAAGATGCTAGAATAATGGAACTTGACTCTTTGTCCACAAGTGTGAGTTCATTTAACTCCTTCGCCAACTCATCTTCCTCCTTGATCACTACAACCATTGAAAAAAAAGATACTCAGAACAATACTAGCATTTGAAACTACAAGAATTTCTATGTAACTTGATGCTATTCCTAGTTTATGCAGAACTTTATATGCACATAAGTGCCTCAACAACTTCATGTTTGAGATGCTATATATAATTGTATGAAATTCATATTATACTTTTAAAACAATACCTTCATTGCCAAACATCCAATACTTTGTGCACATAAGTGCCTCAACAACTTCATGTTTAGGACAACTTCTATATTGGTCTAGCTAGCACCCTTCCTTCTCTAGCGTTGAAATAGGAATGCTAGCACATCACGAGCCGTCAAACCTAGAGCTGGATATCTCGTACTAGTAGTTCTCCAAAAATCCATCCCATCTAATTCACTCATTAGATCAAGCCTTGGCTCCTTCAAATATTGACAAAGCTGGGACTTCTCATTATTGACACCTTCAGGTACAAAGTGCATAAATTCCTGAAAACACAACAAATGTAAGGATAGGAAATGTACTAGTAGAAGATTAAACTTTCCATAGAAAATGATGGATATACCCACTAGTAGAAAAGACATAATATACCACGGTTATTTTGCTTATATGCCATGTTTTTACCCATGGCATTTTCTCCCGTCACAAATGTAAAAAAATTAAAAACCATGGTTTTAAAGGAAGATTAAAAACCACCGTTCTATAACCCATCGTTGTAAAGTATTTTTTGGAGTTTGTCAACTATAAACCACGGTTGAAGCCAATAACCGTCATTTATAGTGAGTAATAAATGAAAGTTATTCTTAAAACCATGGTATATAATGCATAAAATCAACGAATAAACCACGGTTATACATGAACCGTGGTTTATAGTCTATGACTTCTTTTTCATATCCCCGCCTTCAATCTAGTAATCTCAACACAGCGCAGACACGAGAGAATGAAGAGGCCAGAAATATATGTTCCTTGTTTGCGAATTAGGGTTGCAAAATCTGAGTGAAGAATGGAGGTGCAGTATGTTCCTTGTTCGCCGGTGGGTTGCAAAATTACCGGGAGGTTGAAGAGAATGGATGAGGCATAGAGCATGTTCCTTGTTCACTAGTTAGAGTTGCAAAAGTTACATTGAATGAAGATGAGGACTAGGCGCAGAGCACATTCCTTGTTTGCCAGTGTGGGTTGCAAAAATTACCGTGAAAACAAGAGAATGAGAGAGGCCGGAGCATGTTCCTTGTTCGCTAGTATGGTTTGCAAATTTACGGTGCGGTTGATGGCACAGAGCATGTTCTTTGTTCACTAGTATGGTTGTAAAATTATCATGAGCTTGAAGAGATGACGTAGAGCATGTTTCTTGTTCACCAGTATGGGTTGCGAAATTACCGTGAGGCTGAAGAGATGGCGTAGAGCATGTTCCATGTTCGCTAGCGTGGGTTGCAAAAATTTCTGGGAGGTGAAGAGAATGAGGAAGAGGCGCAGAGCATGTTCGATCCTTGTTCACCAGTGTGGGTTGCAAATTACAGTGAGAGAAATATATAAGAGAATAAAGAGAGCCGCGTTAATTTGGGTTGAAAATTGAAATTCCCACTTAGACTATATACCACGGTTCACCAAAAATCATGGTTTATTCACTCAGATGTGTAATATAAATGACGGTAACCCTAGGAACTGTGGTTTATTAGTAACCTATATCTCACGGTTTTCCAAAAACCATGGTTTATTCACTCAGGCGTGTACTATAAATGATGGTTGCTCTAGAAACCGTGGTTTATAAACTTTAAACCACGATTTTTCATTTAACCCTGGTTTAAACGTCGTCATTTAAAATCTTTTTTCTACTAGTGACCTTAGCCCATTGTGGGGTATTTTCACAGATGTTGTTTCTCTTGGATGTTGAAGAACTAGAAACTTTATTCTTAGTTGTAAATGCATTTGAGTATTCAGCAATTAACAAATTAAGTTTTTGTCTCAAAAGAGAGCATTAGGCAACTCCATCCTTCTCATACACCTTTTCAAAAGCAAATTGGACAAAGTTGAACTTATACTGAGGATCCAACTTGCACGCTATAGCCATTATATCACTGAAATATCTCTAATACTTCTTGAAATTCATAAACAACCTTTCATCCATTACTTGCAAAAATGGACAACTTCCATCCTTTTCTTTCTTAATAGCCATGTATATCTCATATACCAAAGGAAAGAAAAGGTTGGCAGTGGGATGCTTCACCTACTGAAACTTTGATAGTGAAAGTAAAAAACACCTCCAAGAAACCACAAATTTGTTTTACCTTTTTTCAATCCTCGGGAGTAGGGCAATGCATGTAGTTCCCATCAACAAGTCTTAAACTTGTAAACCTACGCTCATAGAAACAAGCACTTGCAAGCGCAGTATATTTAGAGTTTCACCTCGTGAGGACATCTTGCCTTAACCCCCTTTTCTCATCAACACCATTTTGATTGACCAAATCAATAATCTTGTTTTTCTACTTTGAGAACTCTTGACATACTTGATGCTTTCATGGATTTTTTTCCTTTTTCAACCCATCTTGAACTATTAAATTGACAATGTGAGCACAATACCATACATGCAGAAAGTCACCATTACGCAAAAGTGCATTTATTGAAAGCAACATACCCCGCAATGTATCCACAAAAACATCATTGGCAGGAGCACTGTCCAAGGTGATAGAATTTTTTTTTCTCTATTTCCCATTCAATCAAGCAAGAATGGATTTTTTCACACAAAAATATACCATTGTCAGGAGGAGGCGTGAAACTGAAATTTAATATCCTCTTTTGTAAATCCAGATTTCACCCATAAAATGAGCAGTTAAGCTAATATATCCATTTGTTGTTATTGAACTCTAACAATCAGATGCTAGGCTGACTCTACCAGGCAAATCCTTAATCATTGTTTTGACCCTTTCCTTTCACTCTTATATAAGCTAAGACAGTCACTCTTGCAAGTATTCCTTGTAATAATTCAGACATCAGGGTGCATATAAAGAAGCAGATTTCTAAAAGCCTTATACTCCACAAATATGAAAGGCAGATCATGCATGACCACAAGGGAAACCAACTTTTCTCTAAATGCATGATCAAACTTTGAACTCAGCAGGACTTAATTGCCATTGTGTGACAATAGAAGTTTTCCAATATCACGAGTATTCCTTGTGGGACATGATTTCATATGCCTTTTCAAGTTTTCATACCATACTTACTATCATAATTCACCCGTATTTCACAGTGAATGCATTTACACTCTCTTTTCCCATCATCTTCTTTGCATAAAATTTTAAAGTGTGACCAAACCTCAAATGATAAGGATCTTGCTCGTTTTGCAGGAGGCTTCTTTTTCACGTCTTCATCTTGTTTTTCCACATCATTGCCTCTTTCTTCAACATCCAAATCCAATGGTAAGGTTTCATCATTATTCATCTGAATACAAACAAAACTCTTTCAATAAAATATCATATTTCTAATTAATAACATAGTTCGGAGTGCGGCATAATGACAAGTAAATGTAGAAATTATCGTTAGTGTTGCAAAATTACCTTGAGTTTGCAATTGCATAAAAATTTATCTCTTTTAATAAATAATTACATTGAGTGTTGAAAAATTACAGTTAGTGTTGCATACACATTAAAGTCTTTAAATAAAGAATTACAATGACTTGCAAAATTACCGTGAGTGTATAGGTGTTGTAAAATCTGATTTGTTCTTATCAAAATATTTAGAGTTAACTAACTTAGCATAATTCCTCTTTTACTTAATGTAATCTTTAGTGAGGTGCGACAGAAAAAATTAAAACTATTGTTAAACCGTCAAGAGAAAAAAAATCTTATTTGTTCTTTTCAAAATATTTAGAGTTAACTAAGTTATTTAGCATAATTCCGTTTTTACTCAATGTAATCTTGGGTGAGGTGCGATAGAAAAAAAATTAAAACTATTGTTAAATCACCAGAAAAGAAGATAAGTTCGTGTATAATACCGATTATGAAATGAACGGTATTTTTCCCGTCATCTTCAATCAAGATGCAAGTTCTTCAAGTGATTTATCTCTGCAATTTTCAAAGCACGGATAAAAGAAGAAGAGAGACGTGAGTGGAGAATAGTTTGTGATGTAAAATTACCGTGAGTGTTGCAACAATACCGTGAGTGAGGTGAGACAGAACAAAATAAAAATGAGAGGAAGATAGGTTTGCGTGTAATGTCGGTTTTGGAATGAACTGTACTTTTTCTCGTCGCATTCAAAAAAGAGCCTCTTCAATCAGGAAGATAAGTTTGTGTATATTCCCGTTTTGGAATGAATTGCGAGTCTGCAACGATGAACTGTATAATACGGTTCTGGACTTCTTCCGAAGAAGTGTAGTGTGCAGGTGCTTGTACTTGTTCGTGAGTGAGGTGGTGCTTCCAGAGTTCCGGTTCTTCTCTGTTTAACCATTTAAATATTGTATTAGGGTGCGTTCTGTAGAAAGATTAATGTTTAATATTTTGAACGCAGGTTTTAGAAGCTTTGACATAATGCTAATAGTGTGAGAGGAATGGTGGGGGGATCAATAGAGAAGAGACTAGTAAAAAAATGACAACTGTCCTAAATTAATATAACTTAAAGTGTAAGGTGATGGCCGAATGGAATGGTGGACCCAGGATTTTAAATTAGGTGTGTCAAACTTATTACTTTAAATTTTTAAAGTTAACAATAAGATTTTATATAATGTGATCATATCGCCAATATAAGCACTACAGTAAAATAAATTTATATATTCTTAAAAGCAGCAAAAAAACATATTATTTTTAATCAAAGTTAGTAAGACACCATTCATGAAAAAAATAGAAGAATAAATTTAGGTTGACAAGTAGCAAATGTTAATCAATAAATTAAGTAATTAACTTTAGGGCCTTTGTTGTTCTAAGAGATAAAAAAAGTGGAAGGTGGGAGTAATAATATCAAGATTAGAGAAAATAACAATATTAGGTGAGGAAAGAAAGATACAATTAAAATATATAAGGACTAAAACAAAAATAAAAAAGTTTAAAAGAAAAATATAAAATACGCAGATGAGGAGTGATTATAGAGTGAAATACAACTATTATCAAGGTAATTCTTTAGCCTTGAACTCAATTTATTTCACATTTATTAGATGATATTTGTAATGAAATAAACAAATTGCATAACCATATTTGAACTCAACTTATATTTATCAACAATTAGTGTCAAACCACCTAACTAAGCATCATTAGTTATAGCGTATAAATAAATTTTAGTTTTATTATGAATTGCATGTGTATCAGTTGACACACTACGCTCTACATTGGGTCCGCTCCTGCCCTTAGAATAGAAGAAAAAGCAAGTGAAAATTGAAAAGGTGTAGGTGGACGTTTAATTTTCTTTTTGGAAGTTGTAGAATCCATATGGATGCTCCGATTTGTAGTCATCATCTAGGTTGGTTAAATGACCGTACTATTGAGTGGATCCAACAGTATTGGATAAGTATAAGTCCATTACCCAATAATAGCTTGGTATAACAGAAAGATTACACAATGATTTTCTGTTAAGATATTCCTAAATATTCTAGTTTTTTTATCTTTTACAAGCATATTGTGCTAGTATAAATACATGATGGATGTACAGACCATTTACATCAATAAAAACTATATTACGTTTCAGATTGAAACTGCTATTCTCACATCTCTAGATACACTTCTATACACATATCTATATTTTCCATTATGGTATCTAGAGCAAGCGATTTACTGGGCTGATAATTACTTGCACAAATGGTGAATGTCGGGGGCAAGAAGGTTGTTGATGATGCGACCAAGAAAGATGTTGCATTGCCTTCAACTGGAAACAGCATAATCGACATCAATGACCCCATATACGTGCACGCTGCAGAGAATCCCGGCCTTAGTTTGGTGGCAAAATTTAACGGAACGGGTTTTCTAGGATGGAAGTTTGACATGATAACGGCGCTTAAATCCAAAAATAAATATGGGTTTGTGACCGGCAGAATTAAAGCTCCAGAAGAAGAAGATACTGTGCGTTATTCCGCCTGGGAGAGGTCGTGTTCTTTGGTGGCTTCCTGGATTAAGAACACCCTTGGTCCAAACATTCTTGAAGGCGTGCGTTATTGCAATGACCCAAAGGAGATATGAGATTCTCTTTGTGAATGTTACTAACAGAGCAATCTTGCTCTAATTCATGCGTTGAAACGCAGTCTTGCAGAAACAAGACAAGGAGAAGATTCTGTTGCAGAGTATTTCATTAAACTAAAGCGCATTTGGGGTGAGCTTGAGCAAGCTCGACCACCGAAGAGGTGTAGTTGCAATGGATGTACATGTGGAATAAATCAAGCAATCAGAGAAGATTCAGACGAAGACAAACTCATGCATTTTTTGATTGGTTTGAACCGAAATTACCTATCCATTCGGGGATAAATTTTGGCGATACAGAAGCCGCCGAAACTGGAGAAGGCTTTCTCTCTTATTGTCCAGGAAGAAGAACCGCGTGGGAAACCCACGAGTGACGACGCTATGTCATTCTATACACACAAATCAGTCAACACAGAAAGCGGCGACAAGAACCCTAACAATAAAATTGAAGCCGACAGAAAGATGTTAATCTGCACTCGTTGTAAGAAAGGAGGTCATACGGTTGACAATTGCTACCAGAGACAACGATGTAACTATTGTAAGAAGAATTGTCACGCCGACAAGGAGTGTTACCATCTCCATGGCCGCGAGAACGTCCTTGCGTAGGGGAAGAAAGCTTATGCAAATAGTGTTGAAATAGAAGAACCAGTTGAACAATCAAAGCCATCAGAAGGAGGGTTTACACCCGAACAAATCCAACAACTTACTGAACTCATTCGAACAGATACCACAAGCACAAAATCAGAAAGTATGAGCTACTGCAACTTTTCAGGTAATTCTATTTTTTGTCTCTTGAATTCCCGTACAATGTTCGAAGGCAGGTGGATTTTAGACTCTGGATCCACAGACCATATCACGGGAGTGGAAACTAATTTTGTAAGTTTAAGGAAGTTACAAATTGAACATAATGTAGTCTTACCTGACGGAAGGTTGCAGGAGGTAAGTTCGAAAGGGGAGGTCAAATTTGGGAAAGAAATTAGGTTGACGGAGGTCTTGTTTGTTCCGCACTCACTAGTACAAAAAAGTCTATTTCGGCGCCCCTATTTCGGCGGTTGTAGATAAAACCGCCGAAATAGAGGCCCGAGATGTATTAGTATGTAAGAAGGGTCTATTTCGGCGGTTCCTAGATATGAACCGCCGAAATAGGCCTTTTTAATAATAAAAAAAATAAAGGACCTATTTCGGCGGTTCCTTACACGAAACCGCCGAAATAGGTGTTTCTATTTTCTTTTTTTTTTAAATTTAATCATCTATTTCGGCGGTTCTTTGTTAGGAACCGCCGAAATAGGTCTCTTTAATTTTTTTTTTTTAAAAGGCCTATTTCGGCGGTTTCTACAAGAACCGCCGAAATAGGTCCTTTTAATTAACCCCCCAGCCCGATCGACAATTACGTTTCAATTAACACACAATAACCCCTCTTCTCTCTTGCCCGGCGATTCGAAACCTCCACGCACCACCACCGTCACCGGCGCCTCCTCCTCCTCCAGCTTCGCCGGTGTCGCGCCGTCGGTGGTTGTCGTCGGTGGTGTCGCCGGCCTCCTCTCGCCCACAAACAGAGGCGCGAGGTGAAAACCCTAACTTTGTTTTCGATTTTGTTTATTTAATTGTTAATTTGTTGTAAAATTGATAGATGTTGTTAAATTGTGATTGTGGATGATGATATTTATTGTGTGTGTGAAATCTTTGCTAGATTTGGTTGTTAAACTATTAAATTTATGTATGCACACAAGGTGTTCGATGAAATGTCCGAGTGAATTTTGTGTGCTGTTTTTGCCCTTCTTTTAAGTATAGTTAGGTTGTTTAAATTCCCGGACTATTGTGAATCGATCTGTCTATTCCCTGTATGGAGTCTTTGTCTCAACATTTCCACTTTGTACAATAGAAGTTTATGGGAGAAACTCCCATTGTTTAGAGTTATATTAGGCGTCCATGAGAGAAACACTTAATGTAAATTAAGAGGTAATGTATATGATAAAAGGTAATGCATAAAATAGTGCGTTAAATTGTAAAATTATAAAATTGAAACGTATATATTACTGAATATAAAAATAGTATAATAATAAATACAAATTTATATTATAAAAAGGCATCAATATGTATAATCAATTATTTAGTACGAGTTGTAAGGAAATTTGTTTATCTAATTTTTAATATAAATTGTAATAACTATAATAAACCATGACATAATTAATAAGTTGTTTATTATCAATTTCATATATCTTCATCATATTATTTAGAATAAATTACGTTAAAATAAGTTTAAACTCCCATTGTAGTTAGTGAATTTAGTTAGTTAAACTCACTTAGTTAATTTAATTCGTATTTTATAAATTAGTAGCAAAATGTACGTAAATAAATTAATTTGTTGTAAATATTATTTATATGTTGTCAAAAAAATATTGTTAAGGAATTTAGTTAGTTTTCGGGCTTAGTTAATTCAATTACTGTGAGTTAAACTTATTTTAAATTCACTACCAACAATGGGAGTTTAAACTCACTTAGTTAATTTAATTCGTATTTTATAAATTAGTAGCAAAATGTACGTAAATAAATTAATTTGTTGTAAATATTAGAGAAAGTGTTATGAAATGTATATGTACAGTGCTTGTGTGAGCAAGTGAATATGAAAGTTGTAAACGCAAAGTATAAATAATCAAATTTTGTAGTGAGTTTAGAAGAAAAATAGTAAAGAAGAAAGAGTGTATAAAGTAATGAGTGAGCAGAATGATGATTATAGTAGATAAAGTAGTAAAAAAGTGTAGAAATGATAAGTAGAAAAAGAGTAGAACGTTTCGTAGTGTATAATTGAATAAGAGCGTGAACAAGCAGTCATAGTAGAAAAATATTGTAGTAGGTGAGGTATTAGCCGTTTTAGTAGCGGTTTGAAGTAGAGGTGTGAGAATGTATTTATATATATATGAGTATTGTATATTCGTTAAGTTTAATATAAAATTATTATAATTGATCTGAATGTTGTTCAATCTTTATGCGTTGCCTCTGTAGAGATTGGTGTTGCTACACGCGTCTCGCACGCCCGATTGAGAAGAGGGGCTGAAAACAATTCATTTATGAACCGGTATTTTTTTTAATTTAACTCTTCATTCTCTTCATTCACTGTAATATAATCTAACTTATCATTTTTCTCTTTTGTGTCTCTACAGATAAATACTTAAGGAGCTTCTTTACCATTTGATGGTAGATTGAAAGCGGAGCGGAGAGCAATTCATTTTCGAACCGGTAATATAATCTAACGTATCATTTTTCTCTTTTGTACTTTGTATTTGATTTCCACAAATTATTGGAATTTCGTTTGATGAATGAATTTGGTATATATTAGTTTGGTTATGATTGAAATTTGTGTTGTTGAATAATTGGTGAATGCTTAATAATAGGCATAGTTGTGTCTTTATTTTACTTTGTATTTTATTTCCACAAATTATTAAAATTTTGTTTGATGGATAAAGTTGGTATTAGTTTGATTTGTGATGGAAATTTGTGTTGATGAATGGTTGGTGAATGCTTAATAATAAGCATGGGATAGGTAAAATTATGCAAAAGTCATGCCGTTTTTTAAAATCTCTTCGTAATTAATTGTTTGATGTATGTGTATATGTCTAACAATATCTAATTTTTTTTATCAGGTCCGTTATTCACCTCTCTTGTTTCCCGCCTTCTTCCATTACTTTTCCTCTTTCCTCCTCTGTGCACAAGTAAGTAACTAAACCTTATTTTTGTTTAATAAATGCAATTATGTATTTAAATATAAGTGCTAGTACATAATTTAGCTTCATTCCCTATTTGTTGATGCATTTCTTTTTTAATTTATTTTTTGTTGCTCCCTTGCAGAGACATATCAGAAGTGGTATTGCTGCATCTCTCGCACAGAAGCCTACCTCTCAGGCACCAGTCTCCCCTGTCCATAAATCCTTAAAAAACAAGTACGTATTCTAACTCTCGATTCTTTGTTAGTCTGTAAACCGGTTTGAACTTATACAGTGGAGAATTGAAAGCGTTGATTTGATGATCTGAATTTGCAATTGGTTTTCAGTTAGCTAGTAAAGAATTGATTTATTTTAATTGTTGGTTGCTGCCATTGTTGGAATGTTTGTGGTTGTGATGACTTTGGTGAGTGCTGAATAATAAGCACGGGATGTGTACAATTATGCAAAGGTCATGCCAAATTTTTTGTAGAAAAAGTATTCGTAATTGTTTTAAACACCGGTTTCTGTTTTAGAAGTGCAACAATTTCTTAAATTTAAAATGGTAGTTTATTTTGTGTTTGCAACCTTAGAGTTAGGCTAGACTAATTCAATCATCCCAGTCATGCTCCATTAGGAAATAAACATGTGCAACTTAATATAGGCCATATTCTACAAAGGATCTAACTCACACCTGTGATCTGTTGCACATGTAGTATGGAGCGTGACTGGATGTATGGTGATAGAGGCGAACATTTTGACAAAATGCTGAAAGAGTTTTGCAAAGCTGCAGTGCAACACAAGGACAGGACAAAGGCGGAGAAAATTCCATGTCCTTGTGTTGATTGTGTGTGGTTAGACATTATTTAAGCATCAACCTCGTACAACTCCATGTGAAGACCCGTGGTTTCATGCCACATTATACAAAATGGATTTTTCATGGAGAACGTGTTGAAGATAATGCTTCATCTTCCTACAGTCACGATCGGTGTAACTCAAGAACCGAGCAGACATTCGATACTACTAACGAGTCAGAACTCCCAAGCGCTTCCGGAGTCAATGTTGACAGTGAGTCGACTTATCATGATGAACAAATTGACGAGATGCTTGGTAACGTTGAGGATAACTTTGTCGACCGGCCGGATGAGTATCAAAGGTTGTTGGACGCATCCAAAACGGCGTTGTATCCTACTTGCACTAAGTACACGAAATTGACAGCTATATTGAATTTGTTCAACCTGAAGGGAAGATATGGATTGAGTGACAAAGGTTTCACGGCATTCCTCGAGCTGATTCATGATATGCTACCGGATGAGAACGGTCTCCCTACGACCACGTATGAGGCAAAGAAATGGGTGTGTCCAATGGGAGTAGAGTACAAAAAAATTCACGCGTGTCCAAACAACTGTGTGTTGTACAGGGGTGAATACGAACATCTGGACAATTGCCCAAAATGTTCGTTGTCCCGGTATAAGCATAAAGATGGTGAGTACTCCTCCGTTCAGAAAAAAAGCCCTCCAGCAAAACTTGTTTGGTATTTGCCGATTATACCCAGATTCAAACGGTTGTTTGCGAATCCGAAAGATGCAAAGAACTTACGATGGCATGCGGAGGGTAGAAAGAGTGATGAGAAACTAAGACATCCAGCAGATGGGCCTCAGTGGAGAAACATCAATAGACGGTTCAAAGAACATTTCGGACATGAAGATAGGAATCTGAGGCTTGGGTTATGTACTGATGGAATGAACCCGTACGGCACATTGAGTAGTCAACACAGTACATGGCCTGTTCTGCTAGTGATCTACAATTTGCCCTCATGGTTGTGTATGAAACGAAAGTACATCATGTTATCGCTCCTGATATCTGGTCCCAAGCAGCCAAGTAATAGCATTGATGTGTACCTTGCCCCTCTGATCGACGATCTGAAGCTATTGTGGAATGAGGGGACCGTGGTATATGATGCTTATGCAAGAGAGAATTTCACGCTCAAGGCTTTGGTTGTTCTGTACCGTCAATGACTTCCCTGCGTATGGGAACTTGTCCGGTTACACGGTTAAAGGAACATTTGCATGTCCCATATACGAGGAAGACACTTGTTCGGACCGTTAAAAACATTGTGGGAAGAATGTTTATATGTGTCATCGACGTCTTCTCCCCGAAGATCACCCTTATCGAGTAACGAAGAGAAAGTTGTTCAATGGTCAAGCCGAAACTCGTGGCCCGTCTACCTCTGACCTCTGATGTGTTAACTGAAAATGCGAAATGGTACTTGTATCCTTTTCCTCCCCTTTAAGGACATTGTAAATGTATTTGGAAACACATCAAAACCGGCGAAAAACATTTGGAAAAAGTGTTCTATCTTTTGGGAACTACCTTATTGGCGTCATCTTTCTGTGAGGCACTGCTTAGACATCATCACATTGTGACAGAACGTGTGAAGAACGTTGGTGAGGCAGTGAGTGGGACTTTACTCAATATACCCGGCAAAACAAAAGACGGATTGAAAATCAGAAAGGACATGCAAACCATGGGTATACGAAAGGAGTTACACCCACAAGAGAATGGGAAACGAATCTACCTACCTCCTGCATGCTACACGCTCTCAAAGGCTGAAAAGATTAGTTTCTGCAAATGTCTGTACTCGGTAAAAGTACCGTCGGGTACTTGCAAACTGGAAGACATTGTATCGATGAAGGATTTAAAACTTTTAGGCATGAAATCTCACGATTATCATGTACTGATGTTACATCTTCTTCCGGTCGCAATTCGAGGGATATTGCCATCTGATGTCAGAAATGCTTTAACTCGGTTATGTTTCTTTTTCAACGCTGTGTGCTCCAAGGCAATTGACGTAACCTCTCTAGATGATCTACAACGTGAAATTGTTATCACTTTATGTCAACTTGAGATGTATTTCCCACCATCTTTCTTTGATATAATGGTACATCTAATTGTGCACATCGTTCGAGAGATACAGTTCTGCGGTCCGGTATACTTACGGTACATGTACCCTTTTGAACGGTACATGGGTATTCTGAAAAGTAGAATGAAGAATAGGTATCGACCAGAGGGGAGCATTGTTGAAGCAACAGTGACTGAGGAAGTCACGGAGTTTGTGACCGATTATTTGAGTGAGGCAGAGTCTATTGGTATCCCAAAACCACGACACTATGGCAGGTTTAAGGGTAAAGGTGTTATTGGTAGAAAGATCGTGCAAGTTTCGCGTCTACTTATTCATCAAGCACATTTGTTTGTCTTACAACATCTTGAGGTTGTTGAACCTTATTTGGAAACCCATATGGTTGAGTTAAGGCATCAAAATCCTTTGAAAAACCACATTTGGCTGACAAAAGAACAAAACCGAGTTTTTATCCAATGGTTCAAAGATCATGTGTTGACATTAGCATCATCAGATCCAGAAGCTGTAAGCGAAGAGATCAGATGTTTGGCAATCGGACCTGAAACTAATATTACATCTTTTGAGGGGTATGATATTAGTGGGTATACATACTACACTGCACGCCAAGATGCCAAATCGATAAACCAGAATAGTGGGGTAAAAATTGAAGCTGCTGCCACTGAGTACCACAGCGGTAACCGATCTCAACCAGTTAGTAATTGGTATTATGGTGTCATCGAGGACATCTGGGAACTAGACTATGACATTGATTCCTTTCTGTTGTTCCGGTGCAAGTGGGTGGACAACCGACGCGGGTACCAAAATGATGGAGGGCTTACCATGGTTGATCTTTCACGGTTACACGGTTATAATGATGATCAATTTGTTCTGGGAAAGGATTGCGAGCAAGTGTGGTATGTTGAGGATCCGAAAGACTGCAGATGGTCTGTTGTTCTTCCAGGAAGAAGGCCGGTTGTAATGGAAAATGAAAATGAGGATAACGATGAAAATGGGACTGTAGAGGAAACATCCTTGTTTCCTACTGGATTACCGGATTCGATTGATGATACCGAAAACGATTTGCTCTACGCACGATCAGACCATGATGAGGGTGTTTGGGTAGAAAATATGAAATGATTTATGTTTTTGTACGTGTCAGGTAATGTTGTTAGTAGAATGTAGACTGTAATATCATCTTAACTGTTATTGTTATGCATCATAGTATTTATGTTATGAGTTTAACTGATGAAAATGCTTTATGATTTTTTTTTGCAGTGGATGATCACCCTATGGATGACCCCATTGGACGGCTTATCTCGACTGGAGAACCTGAGCCACAGCCGAATAGACCAAGTAAGCGGGTCACGAGAGGAGGAAAGAAGAAGAAGGACCAGTTAGCAGTACACGAGACTGAGGCTGGCCCTTCACAGCAGACCGAAGAGGAGTCGGTTGTGCCACCAGAGGCGAAGAAGCAAGAAGAAAGAGGTGCAACACGTGGGCTGAAGGCTAACAAGGGCCCTCCTACAAAACCGGTCGACTTCAATCAATTCAACCAGCCCCATGGAAATTGGAAGAATGACTTCACCGCTTACGGTAGCCATTTGGTGAAGTCATATTGCGACATAAACCACACCTGGAAGCAAGTGCCTCAATCATTGAAGGATACTATGTTTCAGCGTCTTCAGGTAAATCTCTACATTATTACTATGATCTTTTGTGAAATAATAGAACATTTATGTTTACTTTACTAACTGAATGATCATGTACGTAGTCTCGTTTCTCCGTGGATCCCGCACTTAAAACGATGTGCTATCAGCGATGTCGAAACAGTTCCGGGACCACAAGAATAAGTTGGCTGACAAGTACATCTACAAGATGCCTACTCCAGAAGATCCAGATGAGCCAGATCATGGTGGAGACGGTGTGAGACCACCATGGGAGGTTTACGAGGGCATAACAGAAGAGCAATGGCTACAATTTGTTGAGAGGCGTCACACACCGGAGTTCCAGGTGCACTTTATTGTCATACATACATAAATTAATCTTAATTTCTTATGTTTTTTGTGTTCAATTTCACTTAACATGATCCCATTAATTTATGCAGGCTCTCCGTGCGAAACAACAAGCAAATGCTAAGAAGAATCTGTACCCTCACCACTTAGGTGGAAAAAGTATTGCTCAAAGGGTACCAGAATGGGAGCAAAAGGGATATCTGCCCACGGATGGCTCATTGGATGCCAGTGGCAGAAGAATGAAAGTGTGGGAGTTAAGCCACATTCCGAAGAACTCTACTCCCGAAAATCCTCAATATGATGAAGCCACGAGAGCAGTTATTGCTCAAATGGTAAGTGATATCATTTCATTTTCAGTCAAACTGTTCATTTCCTTTGTATATGAACTTATGTTAAACTAATAACTGTATTTGTGTGTTATATTAGGGTGAATTAAGCTCTCAGCTCACCCAGGGCACCTGGACCTCACAGAGGAATGATGATCCTCTTACACGCGCTCTTGGTAAGAAGGATCATCCAGGTCGTGCCATTGGGTTTGGTGGGCACGTTGGTATCCGCCAGGCATTTGGCGCACCCGGGTCCAGAATCAGCCGGGGACAGTCGATTAGCTACGAGGAGCACCTGAGAGCGATGGCTGAGATGGAGCAGAGGATTACTCAGAACGTCGACGAGAGGATCGCTCAGGCTATATCAAGGATTCAGCCACAGCAGCATGAAAGCCAAGAGGTTTCTCGACCACCAGTTGATCAGTCACCCATTCAGCAGCAGAATGCACCGGTAGTGAGAAGTAGTGTCCACTCGGCTGATCCGTTTCCCTATGCATCTCTACAGGTTAGACTTACATTTCAATTGAGTACATGACGATTATGATTTTTAACTTGATCACTAATATCATCATAGAAGAATTCTCAATTTTTATCTAAACAAGTTCCACATAACACTCAGGCACCCACTGAGTGCCATCTGTTTTTACAAATTGGAGTAGAGAGGTCATGGTTGCATGGGGAAAACTTTTCCCCTCTCGTCCAAGTGATATTGTGCACGGTGAACCACTCCGACATTACCATGCACGAGTGCTTGTAGACGAATTTGTTGCAGAGCATGCTGACGTCGGTTTACCGGTGCCGGTCCCACAAAGACCTACCGTGCGTTCTGCACAAACTGCGACAGTGCAGTGGCCTGCACGATTGGTCAGACTCCCTGGGCAGGTATTACTCTTAACCGTTGCTATAAAACTATTGGTGTACCACCTTGCATCCATATACTTAATTAGACTAATATCATAGGATATGACCCCACCGAAGACTGATAAGGGCAAAGGAAAAAGAATTGCCACACCTGTGCAATCAAAGGCATCCACAAATTTTGTGCTTAGACCTGCTTTGGTGGAGAAGAGAATATTGGCCGGCTTGTCGACCAATATGCAGATTCTGCATTCCTCGTTGTTGGTGCTACCACCGGATAGTGATTCCCTCATTGTGGAAGATCCCGAGCGGATATTTCACTATATAGTTCAAGGAGAAGATATACATCGATTTGATGTATATGTCCGACTTCGAGGAGTGCTTCAGGAGGGATTGGTTGAATGTGTCGATTATCAAGTCGGCCGCCATGTGAGTGACTTCTACCTTTTATATTTTGAATTCATTAATTGGTGATGAATTAGATGTTTGAATATAAAGTTAATGACTAATGATATTGCCTCATAGGTGGGTGCATGATAAGGCGATCAATGTCTATCAAGATCAAAGATTTGGATTCCTGTGTCCTGCTATGTGCAATGAAGTCCAGATGACAAGTGATCCGCAAGGCCTTATGCAATATATGACGAATGCCCTCTATGAATGTTCGAAAAAGTCATTTATTATGCTGCCATATCATTCAGGGTATGATATTTGACTATTTCTATTAGTATTATCTAAAACATATAGTTTGTGTTAGTTGCTTAATGATTTCAACACATTGTGTAATTTGTGGACAGTCGACATTGGTCATTGCTTGTGCTGGTGATGGGGAAGCACCCACGAATCTTGCAATTTGACTCACTTGGTGCGGGTGCCAAGAGACCGAAGATCCCACCGCAATACTGGGGTAATTATTTTGTTATCGTAAACAACAATTATTTTACATAACATTAACTGTTTCATAATTTGCTACTGATGCTTAAAACTATATATATTGCTGATGTATATAGTTCCATGAAAGCTGCATTAAGACTCCAGGGTATAACAATGAAGAATAACATCCCTTGGAACACTGTCAAGGTACTCTATTAATTGATAAATTTGTGTGATAATGTTTAAACTTGTTTATAACTGTCAATATGTGTGTTTGTATAGTGTCCGTGCAGCCTGGGGGGTCAGAATGTGGATACTATGTCATGAGATTCATGAGTGACATAGTAGGAGCGGCGAACCTTTTACCAGAGCACTCGTTAGACATGGTAACATTCTTTGAAAGTTTCAGTTATGCTCTTTACATGTTGTTAGACTTGTACGTTTTAGATTAATGTTCATTTTTTTTCAAGGCTTACGAACAAGTGTTCAAAGATGGTCAGTATGATGATGCTCAAATTGTTGAGATGCTTGAGGAATGGTCGGAGTTCGTCTGCACAAGTTTAATGAATTGATGATCATGAAGATGTTTTGCTAACTTTTTCGAGTATGTAAATATAACTCTGTACACTTGTGGATGGTGTAATGGTAGATTTGAATTGTAATGGTGTTTTTTATTTGTATTGAAAGTGTGAAAGTAAGTGTAATTGCATTGGTTTTGTTAACTCTCAAATTGTGGTGCGTCGTTGGTATTAATTGGGAGCTTTTATAACTTTTTAAATGTGTGCTGGAGCTCCCTGTATGGATGAAGCATTATTACAGGTCTGATTGAATCAAATGTGGTGAATATATATATATATAAGCTGGGATGGAAAAAAACAAAAAAAAAATATACCTATCTCGGCGGTTCTTAGAGAACAACCGCCGAGATAGGCCCCTGGGATTGAAGAACCGCCGAGATAGACTCATGGTCAATCTCACACACGGTCAATCCCAGGGGCCTATCTCGGCGGTTGTTCTCTAAGAACCGCCGAGATAGGTACATCTAGTTCGGCGGTTTACAACCGCCGAAATAGGTGCTCACACCTATTTCGGCGGTGCTCATTTCGGCGGTTCACAACCGCCGAAATAGGCCCATTGGAACCGCCGAAATAGGCCTTTTTTCCACTAGTGGTACTTTCGGTTTAACTTAATTTCAGTCTGGACATTGACAGAGGAATTGGGTTGTGTACTGTTGTTTGACAGAAAAAACTGTTTTGTTCAGGACCCATCTACAAAGAGGACTAGAAGACTGGGGCGTGCTTTACATGGCTTGTATGTGCTGGACCTGGATGATGCCGACATGGGCTTTCAGTCTTCATGAGCCGGCGCAGGAAAAGGACAAGATTCACCGCCAGTTTCTAATCCAGTAGTATCAAGCCCGTCCGATTGTACTGCTATGACAAAAATAAAAATGGGCTTTGTTTCTAATGTTGTTTCTAAAGTTGAGAATTTACATGTTAAGCTTGGACACGTACCGTTAAGGAAACTTGTTACTATTGGGTTAATCAAGGATTCAGATTTACCAGTTGATTTTGCATGTGATATTTGTTATAAAAGTCGTGCACAACGTTTACCTTTTGGAACTTCTACTATAAAAACACACAGAGCATTTGAGATGATCCACATCGACGTGTGGGGTCCTTTCCGTGTTGACACGCATAATGGATACCGGCATTTTATTAGTTTTGTTGATGATTTTACTAGAACCACATGGGTCCATCTTATACGGCAGAAAGGCGAGGCTTGGGAAATCATTGTTAATTTCATACAAATGGTTGAAAGGCGATTAAAAACATAAGTCAAGGTGGTTCGAACAGACAATGCAAAAGAACTAGGGAGTTCTAACAAAGGAAAGAATTTTTTTGTTAGCAAAGGTATAGTTCATCAGACCACATGCGCTCATACTCCATAGCAGAATGCAGTGGTTGAGAGAAAGCATAAATATTTGCTAGAGACAACACGTGCCTTGTATTTTCAATCTCATGTTCCACTTATTTATTGGGGAGAGTGTATACTCCATGCAGCCTATCTGATTAACAGGCTACCGACAAAAGCCTTAGAAGGGAAGACACCATATGAAAGTTTATACGGACATGCAGTAGACTATGAAAAAATAAAACCATTTGGCTGCTTGTGCTACAAGACAATAGTGCATCCCAAGAATAATAAGTTCAGTTCTCGTGGTGAAGCTTGTGTTTATCTTGGTGACGGCCCACGCAAGAAGGGTCACAAAGTTTTAAGCATGGAGAGTCAAACGGTTGAAGTTTGTCAAGATGTCAAGTTTCACACACACATTTTTCCTTATGCTACTGATATTGCAGGTTGCGGTGATCATGCAATCCATGCACGTTCTCCTCCGAAGTCTCTAGCCGAAACAGAAGGCTCTAATGTTGATCATTCCTCATTCTTTTTTGATGATGAGCCTGCCACACATGCCAGTCCTCCAAGCCAGTCACAAGACCGCAATCTAGTCGAAAGTCAGGTTGGTGTGCCTAATGCACTGGTGCCAGAAACTCGACGATCTAGTAGAGAAAGTCATAAGCCTACTTATCTAAATGATTACGTGTGTAACACAGTATTCCAAGAAGTTATGGATGAACGTGTATATCAAGGCAATCTGGCTTCTACTAATCAGATACAAGGGTGTGAAAGCCTTACTGAGCTGAAACCATGTACTTATTTGGCTTTATTGTCTAGTACTCTTTTTACCGGCACTCCGATACTAGACATGAGGGAGCCTACCAATTATAAAGAGGCGGCCAGTTACGGTCATTGGTTAGAAGCTATGGATGTGGAGTTACGAGCTCTTAATCACAATGATACTTGAGATGTTGTTACTCTACCACGGGGTAAGAAGGTTATAGGCTGCAAGTGGGTTTACAAAGTTAAACTCAAGTCAGATGGGTCTTTAGAACGGTACAAAGCAAGGTTAGTGGCAAAAGGCTATATACAACGTCACAGACTCGATTATAATGAGACTTTTTCACCGGTTGTTAAATTGACAACTATAAGAGCACTTATCATAGTCGCGCTCCATAAGGGTAGGGTGATCAAGCAGCTCGATGTTAACAATGCCTTTTGCACGGGGATTTGGATGAAGAAGTATATATGAGAATACCGGATGGACTTCATGTTGACGAGCATAACAAAGCTTGTTTACTCAGGAAATCATTATATGGGCCTAAACAGGCTTCCCGCCAATGGTTTTCTAAATTGGGAAGTTTTCTTCGAACTCTTGGATTCTCCAGTCGAAGAATGATTACTCATTGTTTTTTAAAGACACTGACAGTGGGAAGATTTTCTTAGCAGTTTATGTAGATGATATTTTGGTCGTTGGACCTCATCAGGAAGAAATTGACAACATTAAAACTGCTCTTGATTTAAACTTCAAAATCAAGGATTTGGGATCTCTACATTATTTCTTGGGTATTGAATTTATTCCCGCAAAGAATGGATATGTTCTATCTCAATGAAAGTTCTGTCAGGACCTTATTCAAGAGTATAATTGTCATCACCGCCGAGTTACACAAGGTCCTATGATAGTTAGGAAACAGTTGTTGTCAGATGTAGGCACTTATTTGCATGATCCTACTCCTTATAGGAGGCTGGTGGGGAAGTTGAATTATCTGTCTATACTCGACCAGATCTCATCTTTACCGTCTAGAATCTTTGTAAGTTTATGCAACGCCCCACCGACATTCATATGGAAGCTGCTTTGCATTCACTTTGCTATGTAAAGGGATCTGTCAACCTTGGTTTTAAAATACGCGCATCAGGCGCGCCTGATGTGTTTTGGATGCGATGCGAGCATCAAAACGCATCCATGGCAGCGAGGCGAGTTTATTCAGGATGCGCCTGTGATGCGCTCCGATGCGCCCGATGCGCTCCGATGCGCTCCGATGCGACCCCGATGCGCCCCTATGCGCCTTGAGCTTGTTTTTACCATAATTTCTTCGTTTAAAGTCCGTTTTTATTCCTGTTTGTTCCTACATGCTCATATATCAACCTAGTTTGACCCTATGCACTTATTGTTGGGTTTAGAGTAATAAAAACTCAAGAACATCAAAAATTACCTTAAATCTTGAATGAGCCTTGTGTGTATGCTTGATGTCTTTCTTGTGTACAATTGGTGATATGATATGATTATGAGACTCATAGGGGTTAATGATCCAATCTAGAAAAACTATATCATTAAAGAGGGGAAGAGAAAATCCTTCAAGCTCTAAGGAAAAATTGTTGTTTTTTCATCTACTTATACTAGGACGAACTTGAGTGATGAGGAGGAAGAACTTGAAGAGGATATTGGCTCTCCTAATGTTGAAGATGATTTAGTTGATCTTGTGTTGATGACATCCAATAGGTTCATGTGGTGATATCTAAACGTAGTCTAATCATAAGTTTGTTATATTTTAAAGTTATTATTCTCGTGTGTGGATTGATTACTTTATACTTGTGTTTGGATGTTTTTATTCTTTTATGTTGTGTCGATTGAATACTTTGACACTTGATTACTTTATACTTGTGTTTGGAAGTTTTTATTCCATTGTGTCATAATATTACTTCATATGTACAAAATGTTGTCTACAAAAATTTAGATGTAATTTTTTAGTAAACATCGCATCACAAACGGGATGCGCTCGCATCGATGCCTCGCGCATCACGCATCACTTCTGGAGCCTAATCGCATCGAAGCGCATCACACATTTTAAAACCAAGCTGTCAACTATGGAATTGTTCTCACTGTAGGCGCAAGCACGACACTTGATCTCATGGCATATTGTGATTCAGACTAGGATGCTCGCCTAAACATAAGGAAATCAGTCTCTGGATATTATATCTTCTTGGGAGATAGTCCGATATCATGGAAGGCTAAGAAACACGGCTCTGTCTCTCTTTCTAGTGCAGAAGCAGAATACCATTCTCTCCGTCGTGTCATTGCAGAATTAACTTGGTTAACACGTCTTTTGCCTGAGCTTGATGTAGCAGATATTACACCAATACCGGTCAAATGTGATAATCAGTCTGCGAATCACATAGCACGAAATCCGGTATTTCATGAACGAATGAGGCACATTGAGATAGACTGCCATTTTGTTCGTGAAAAAATTCAGCAAGGCCTTGTTGACTTAGTCTACACACATACCACCACACAGTTGGCCAACATGATGACCAAGGTTCTACCTGGAGCAAGATATCGAGATCAAATTCAGCGCATGGGTATGAATGGAGACAGTCAAGACAAGCCTTGGTAACTTTGTTTACCTATGGCTTGCGGGGGGGGGGGTATTGGATTAGGATATATATATATATTAGTATAAGTTCATTACCCAATAATAGCTTGGTATAACATAAAGATTACACACTGATTTTCTGTTAAGATATTCCTAGATACTCTAGATATTTTTTTTTATCTTTTACAAGCATATTGTGCTAGTATAAATACATGATGGATGTACAGAACATTTACATCAATAAAAACTATATTACATTTCAGACTGAAACTGCTATTCTCACATCTCTACATACGCTTCTATACACATATCTATATTTTCCATTAAACGGGGACTTGGGAAAAGATGAAGTTGTTTGATATGGGGAGCAAAAATAAGGAGAGGAAATATCACATCCGATCTGAAGTTAATGAACTATGCTCAAGGCGCCGAATGGCCGGAGGATCACTACTACAGAAATAGTTAAGGACAACACTTCAAATACAACAACTACCATTTTAATGTTGTGTTTGATTCAATAAGAATATTTAAGTTGCATAAATAGGCTATAAGACAATAGTTAGCATATTTTGTTGTCTTAATCACTAATAGACAACAGTTTTTTCCAGTAATACAGACTTCTGGCCCTTGTAGTACAAATAATAGGAAAAATTACATCGCTCACCCATGACGTTTGGTGAAATTACATACCCCACCCACAAGGTTTCAAAAATTACTTTGCCCATCCACGTGGTTTCCACTATTTTACATCTAGCAACTTTTCTAATATTTGATCAGCTTAAAAGATGGCTAAATGTTATCCAAAATTGCTGAAACTTTACATGGACGATTCTAAGGTGTTATATTTTGATCTAGCGTGAAATCTAAAGTTTTTAAGCTCATATGTGATCCATGGGAGCCAATAAAACATGTGACATGTGAACGTATTTTCATTGGGTCCCACAGGTAATATATGACCTTAAAAAACTTTAGATTTCACGCTAGATCAAAATATAACACCTTAGAATTGTCCATGTAAAGTTTCATCAATTTTGGATAACATTTACTCATCTTTTAAGTTGATCAAATATTAGAAAAGTTCATGGATGTAAAATAGTAAAAACCACATGGGTGGGCAAAGTAATTTTTGAAACTTCGTGGATGGGTAGTGTAATTTCGCCAAACGTCATGGGTGGGGATATAATTTTCCCAAAATAATAATTCAAAAGACAATGATATCCCTAACAAAAAAGCTTATACCATTCCTATCCTAACTAGAGAATATACGATGGATTACAGTAAAATTTAGGAGAATACAATGCTGGAGATTAGTTCAGCGGAGTGTGGAAGATTAATTTTTCTACTGCGCCTCAATCTATTATCAAATTATGGAGAGTAATTTAGGGGCAGCGCAATGCGGGAGACTAACTCTTCTTTCGCACCTTCAACGAATCTATCCTTACTTCTATGAAGTAATTGAGGTTCCTCCTTCTTCCCGATCTCCTTGATCGTCATCTAAAGAATCTGAACTCACATCTTGGAGCTACTACTTGTCCAAATTGAAACAGAAATCTCCTATGTGCGCTACTTTCTGTAATTCTATTCGATTGCTACTTTATACATTCAGCACTTTTCTGAAACAAAAAGCTTCTGTCGCAGCCAATTTGACAGGATAACTTATGTGGAGTAATTGAAGGTTCCTCCTTCTTTCCAATCTTCTTTAGTTATTTTTTTTTTGTTTACATATTTGAGCAGTTTGCTTTTTTTTTCAGCTTGAGTCGAACTAAAATTTGTGGGCTTAAAAGATCCTCGAGGTTTGTCTAGATCTTTTCTTGGGTCTCGGTTGATCGTCATCTAGAAAATATTTTTTTTGATAAAAGACTGGATCAAACCAGTTACAAAGAGTGTTACTTAGGCTGAGAGCCTTTCTCGCAAGGTTCATAGAGATAGTTGTAAAAAAAGTTGCAGAAAGAGCAAGAAAGAACGAGAAGAGTTACAACACAAGTTAATGAGAGTGGCCAGCTTGAGCTAGGAAGTAAGAAGAGAGAACAGATTATCCAAAGATGCCAGTAGAGGATCGGAGTGGGAGTAATGCAGCGAGGGTCTACTCCATTCGAGGGATAGTCGCTTGATTGAATCGACAGCAGATTTCCAGTTCGGAGTGTGGTCTTCAAAAATGACTTGGTTACGTGTGTGCCAGATTAACCAGAAGGAGTGCAGTATGGTAGACATCCACAGTTTTTTGGTTCTTGGATGACAAAAGCTTAACCAGACCTCGAATAGAGCCAAGGGGGATTGAGGGAATACTATGCAGATACCCCACCATTGTTGAATACCTGCCCACAGATGTCGGACTTCTGAGCAGTGGAGAAAAAGATGTGTTGTAGTCTCAACTACACCATGACACAGAGGGCAATAAATTTGTGCTAACGGGATTATGTTTCTGGCAAATAAGATATCTCTGGTAAGTAGCCGATCATGGAGTAAGAACCAGGATAGGAGTTCGATACAAGGCGGTGCAAAAGCATTCCAGAAGGCACGGTACCAGGTGGGGGGCCGCATCAGTCTGGTAACAATAGTGGCTTCACAAAATGATTTCGTAGTGAAGTTAGCATCTCCAGTGATAGTCCAGGCCAAACTGTCGCCTTCATGCAGTACCGAGGCGTGGTTGTCCAGGATAGCGAGGAGCTGTTCTACCTGAGTTACTTCATAGACAAAGAGCCGCCTGCGCCAGATGAAGTTCCACAGCCAGTCTTGACCGTTCCACCACCCAATGTCTGCTACTGTCATAGATTTCTGGTCGTTAATTAGGTACAGGCGAGGGAAAACTAACTTCAGTGGTCTATCTCCAATCCAATGATCTATCCAAAAGCGAATCTTCGTTCCGTTTCCAAGCACCCAGCGAACATGTTGCTCGAGTACCTGATGGAACGTGGGCTGCCAAGATGAGATTGAGAGAATGGTTTTCCATATTCCTTTTCTCGAACATGATTGCCATACCGTGTCTGTTATGGGGAGCGAGATTTCCTTGTTGTAAATCGAACAAATCACATTCTTCCATAGTTTACCATCATCCTTCTCAAACTTCCACCACCACTTGAGGAGAAGTGCTGCATTCTTGGTTTCAATGTCCATAACTCCCAGGCCTCCTCGGTCTTTAGGCAGCACGATTTTTGACCACGACATGAGAGGCATGCCTCGGTTGTTGGATCCACCCCATAGGAACTGTCGTTGTAGTTGTTTGATTTTATGGGCCACCGATTTCGGTATTCCAAATAAACTGAGATAGTAGTTGGGGAGCGCTTCCAGTACTGATTTGATCAATACCAGTCGTCCAGCCCTCGGCAGTGATCGTGCTTTCCATCCTGATAATTTATGTTCTATTCTGTCTATGATATGTTGCCACGCAGATAAGGGGTTAACACAGTCACCAATGCGCATTCCCAAGTATATAAAAGGCGGGTGTATGATATTGCAACCCAAAACTGTTTCAATTGTGCCATGAAAAGCGACCGGTATATTGATTGGTATTGCTGCCGATTTTTTCCAATTCACATCGAGGCCCGACATTTCAGAGAAGACATCGATACAGAGTTTAACACTTTCAAGTTCCTGCTGGTCCGCTCTGCAGAATATCAAAGTATCGTCTGCGAATTGTAGATGCGATAGTCGCGTTTGGTTTGCGCCCACACACAAACCACTTCGATCGCCCAAAGAAATAGCCTCTTCCAGTATCCAGTTTAAGCCTTCAACACATAAGACGAATAACAGAGGTGAAAGCGGGTCGCCTTGCCGGAGTCCTCTCGAAGGCTTAATTGGGGGGGCAGGGACCCCATTTATGAGGACCGAGATAACAGTGGTGGAGATGCACTCCTGGGTCCAAGCTCTCCACTTAATATCAAAACCAAAATAGCGCAGCATCGTGTCAATGAAGTTCCATGACAGGCAGTCAAAAGCTTTGCTGAAATCGGTTTTTAGAAAGATTCCTGGAAGTCTTTGTCTTTTCAACCAGACTAGAGCTTCGTGTGTAATAAGAGGTCCCTCAATGATATGGCGCCCTTTAATGAAAGCTGTCTGAGTTCTCGAAACAAGCTTGCCCATAACACCGCTTAGCCTGGCAGATAATATTTTGGCGATGACTTTGTACAGGGCCCCCACCATGCTGATTGGTCTGAACTCCTCTATTTTATTGGCACCAGCTATTTTGGGAATCAAAGCGAGCCATGTCGTGTTGCTTCCCTGGGGAAGCTGTCCTGTGTCAAAGAGCTCAAAACTGCTGATGTAAAATCTCGCCCAATGATGCCACCACACTCCTCTAATAAGGTTGAAATTAAATCCGTCATAACCAGGGCTCTTGTTTCCGTCCACTGACCAGACAGCTTGTTTAATTTCTTCAGGAGTGTGCCTCACTGTCAGGGAGTTAGCTTCGACCGATGATAACCTTGGTCGACCAGAGAGGGGAGGGCTGGAGCCTGTTTCGTTTCTGGATTGGAAAAAGTCGCAGGTAAAAGCTTCTGATTCTTCTTTATTGCCTCCGGATCGTTTGACAACCTGCCCTGAATATGAAGTGTGGTGATATCGTTTTTCTTCCTGTTTATGGAGGCTTTACGGTGGAAATATGCAGTATTAGTATCACCTTGTCGAATGTGTTTGTCTCTGGAGAGCTACCTCCAGTACCGCTCTTTGTCACAGGTGCTTGCCACAGTTGGTTAGGATTCGGAGACGGTTCTGATTGTTGAGGTTTTGCAGATCATTTTCTTCATTCTGGTCGAGCTGTTCTAACTCTTTTAATGCTTGATCGAAACGCAATTCCACACTGCCAAAGACCTCCCTGTTCCATGTGCGCAAGGCCTTTTTCATTTCTTTGATTTTTGCTGTGAGTGGTTTGGGTCCAATTTTATGCCATTCAGATGCAAAGAAGTTTTTAAAATCTGAGTGTGTGAGCCAGCTATTGAGAGTTCAGAACGGTTTGGGTCCCCAGTCTGGATTGTTTAGCGTAACCGTCATGAATCTATGGTCAGACAAACACCAACGGTTGCCGGTCAAAGAAATAGCTGGGAACGCCGCGAACCACTCAGGCTGGGCAAAAGCCCGGTCAATTTTGCTCATAGAGCGCTTGTTTCTCCAGGTATATTTTGCCCCTTGCAGATTTATTTCCACCAACTGCATTGAGTTGATCCATTCCTGAAAGTCTACCATGCCTCGTGTACGTAAGACAGGGTTACCACGTTTTCTGTCGTCTCCATGGAGGACTTCATTCATGTCTCCCAAAACAAGGACTGGTTTGTCGAAGTTCTGTTGCATCAGCTCTTCGTAAACCGTTTTCTTGCCTCTGGTGTAGTCGGGGCATAAATGAACACAACAATACCAGAAAAGGATGATAGTGGCCAGTGAAGTTCTATACATATCCATCTTGAGTTTTTGTGGGAGGAGATGACGTTAACTGATTCAGAGTTCCACATCACTATTAAGCCACCAGAGTGGCCTTCTGCAGGGACTTCCTCGTATTTGGTCTGGCCTGGTCCCCACAGAGAGAAACATCCATCAATTGGTCGCTGCCGATGGGTCTCCAGGATGCCAATGATGTTTGTTCCTGATTTTTGAACTTCCCTTTTGAGAACTGCCCACTTTTCCCACCTGTTGATGCCCCTGATGTTCTGAAAACAGAGAGTATTTGCCATGGGAGAGACGTTCCTCAATACGTTTGCTTCGTCTAATCATCTGAGCAAAACTTTGTAGAGAGGCCTCTGGGTTGGGATAGTAGCAGTTAAGTCTCTTCCCATAATCCAGTCTCTTTTGGGCTTCGAGAAGGTCCGAGTTTGGTCTAGGAACCGAGGACTGGAATTGGATTTGAGTTGGGCTTTGGTTTAAGTCAGGGGATAGATCAACAGAAAGATCGATACCTGGTAGAGAGGATTGTGGGGTCGAGCAGGGGGGAGAGAAATTCTTGAGATGACGGAACCACTGTCAGCTGAGTGTGAGGGGGAGTGCATGGTGACTGCGGAGGAGAGTCAAAGCTGATTTGTGTGGCGGCACTTGATTGGGGGGATGGGTCATTATGGACAATATCTTGATGATTGTGACAAGGGGTGGGGAGGTTGTTATTTGGTGGGAGAGAATGTTTCGTTGACGGAGCACAGATTGGACTTTGGCTGCGTTCGTTGATAGCATATATGTGGTATAAATGTGGCATTTTTGAGTTTTGGCATTTTTGACAAAAATGTCAAACCGCCATCACCGAACACCAATTTTCAAAACAGCCACAAATATACCAGCATAAAACAACCACAAAACAACCATAAAACAACCAACAATTTATGCTGCAAATATAATGAATACCGTAAAGGGAGGCAGGCCAGAAAATTGTAATTAAGGGGGGGTGGGGGTGAGATATTTTAATAATATAATTAATATTTAAAAAATAATTTTTAATCAATTAATTTAAATTTTAAATATTTATAATATTTGAAAAATAATATTATATATTAAATTTGACACAAAATTAAATTAAAATTAAAGTATATAGATTAATACATTATAAATAGTTATTTTCCTTTTTTTATTTTTAGTTTTTTTTTATAAAGATTGGTATACTAAATTATAAATTAATGAAAATAATATAAAACAACAGTTTTAAACTAGTAGTGTTTTCCTAAATTGTTTATTCAGTTACAGATAAATAGTCTTTTAAAACTATTACTATCTATCAATTATAATAAAATATTCTACAAGGAAAAGAACAAACTAATAAAAATTATGATGTAAACTTTCAATTATATCAACATTATTAGAGTACAAAATATTTGAAGTATATTTCAGAAATATCAATTAAAAGAATTCAACTTGCTAAGTAATGATTAATTACAAAACTGTTAGTACAGACTATGATGGTTTGTCGGTATATCAAAATTATTATATGTTTTATACCGTGCTTAATAATTAAAGAATAATTTTATATGCTAATATACGTTATTTTCATTTCTTGACATATCCAGTATTAAATTTAAATTTATGTTTTAGAATTTCATTAAATAATATTTAATTGAATAGAATATATTGTTTTAACTACAAATATATGTTTTAAATAAATATTTTATCAACAATTAAACAAATATAATAATAAAATAATAAGTGATAGCTATAACTATATATATTAATATTCGCTTATAGTCATTTATTTTATTATTAAAAAGAATTACTTTTTCATTTCAATGATATTATTTTAATCCATTAAAAATTAAAATAATCTTAAATATTAATAAATAGAAATGTTATATTAAATACTAATATATAATCTGTAAAATTTTATTTTATATATAACATCTAATATATTTGTTTTAAATACAATGGTTTATTTCTTTGAAAAAAAAATATGTAAAAAATTTATTTATAAATTAATATGTAACATATTATAAATTAATTATTACTAAAATATTAATAAAGAATTATAATATTAAAGGCTATAATTGAATATCTACATATATTTTAACTTTGTTAACAAAAAATTGTTTTCAAATATAATATAAAATTTTTAATTGTAACAACGAAAACGGTAAACGCACCGCACAAAATTAACTTATTCAAAACAACCAGACGAAACCGCCATCTGCCGAACACTAATTTTCAAAACAGCCACAAAACAACCAACACAAAACAACCATCAAAACTACCATAAAACAGCCAGCCAAAACAACCAGACCAAAACTACCATAAAACTACCACAATTTTGGTTGCCGAACGCAGCCTTTGGAGGATCTCAGCAGTAGCCTTTACCCTATTGACACCTTGCTTTGTCCTAGACAAAAAGAATGTCTCTGGGAGCCTTCGTACAGATTGGAGAATTTTTTTATCGAGGAAAGAACAGATCTGTAAGGGCACACTTTTGTTAATTATAGTAACTGCATTGTTAATGTAAAGTGAATAACCTGGGGAGATGGAGAGCCTCGGTTGTGCTGTCATTGATAGGGAGACTCTGGTACTTGTTATGGCTTTCGAATAAACAAGAGGGTCCGTTTGCTTTTCAGTATGGTGGGCGGTATGGGGGGCTGTCTGGTTGTCCCATAAAAAATTATTTCTTTCTTGGTGGTGTGTTGAGGAGGGCGCCGCCTGATGCTCCGACGTCCGAAACGCCGCCTGGTGCTCCGTCGTCCTAAACAGTTCTTGATTATTTTCAGAACAGTGTTGTGAGAGCTCCTCCGACCAATATTCCATAATGCCAATCCTGTATATTTGACCTTCTACCTCCACCATGACTTTTTCATTAATAATAGCCATCTTCTTGGTTTCAATATCCAGACCTGGCCGGATTGTAATATCCAGCCTTCAATTCAAAGTACCTCAAAATAAAAAAGAAAAATAAATTATATACATAAAGAAGAAAATAAAAATAAAAATATGTACATAATAATAAAATAAATAAAAACAACAGCGAACGAAAAGATAAATAAAATCAAACTAAACAAATCCTATAAATAAAAATAATCAAAATTAAATTTAAAAATTAAGGGAAAATGAAAATAAAAAAAATTGAACTAAAGAAAACAAATAAAATTAAATTAATAAGAACAAAATGAAACTTAACAATAAATAAACTAAACTAATAATATAAAAAAACCCGAAAACTAAAATAATTATAAAAATAAAAAAACAAACAAACAACCAATTAATTATCAAATTGAATAAAAATAACTAAACAAACTAAATAAACACGACAAAAATAAAGGAAAAATAGAATAAAGTCTAAACTAAATATTCTTACCCCCATGACAACGGCGTCAAAAACTAGTACGGGTGAAAGCGTATATCAGCAAGTGTACTGGTCTGTCGTAGCAAGTTTTTATAGATAGTATTCCCTTGGTTATCGAACCAAAGAAGGTTGAGTCTAGTTTGAGTCTTTAATCTAACTAACTAAAAACTAAAGAAAAATAACAATAATAAATAGAGGGTTTGAATGTAAAAATTAACCAATTAATAAAAACAAAAACAATTAAAAATGATTCTCTAACAAATCTAAAAAGCGAATCCTGGTTTACTACTTCTCCCTAGTTTATAATTCCCTTCCTGAGTGTTTTCTAAATTCTAGATTGCAACCTCATATCTAAATTAATCTAAATCCGGTCCCCCGCAAGATAGATTTACTAGCAATTCCTAGATTCTAATTCTCTCATTACGAATTTACAAATTAACTAATAGTGTTAAAGATTCATTTGGTTTCCAGTCAGCTAATCCCAGGGAATTACCGTCTCAAGTTTCACTGGTAATATTCCTAAGGTCTAATGAACGTCGCAGTTCTCACTTGTAAACAAGGAATAAAACTACAATCTGTATTTTAACAACTCGGGAAGCAAAATAATAAACTAGCTGTCCATAGAAAACCAGTATTCTAACGACTACTCATACATCGTAGACAAAGAAATAATAACAATAATAAAGAGATTAAAAAACATCATCGAATTGTAAAACGATGACCAATCTGGTCTCTGTCTTCTGCTTCGGTCTGTCAAATTGTCTGTCGTCTCCCCACTGTCTCTATCTCTTATGCACGGCTAGGTCTAGTATATCTGTCGTCTGTTTGGGTTCGTCCAAATGTATCTATATATGTGGTTGTATAATGTCAAAATGTATAGGGAAAATTCATAATATACCCCTGTTTTCTTCGTAATTCACAATATACCCCTTTTTTTGAAACTGTGTCTCAAGATACCCCTGTTTTTTTTTGCTAATTCACAAAATGCCCCTTGTTGCTAACGGTCGTCAAATACTCTGTTAACCTCCCCTAGAAAATGACTATTTTGCCCCTTACCTTTTTTTTTTTTTTTGAAATTTCGCAGTTTCATTCTGGAATGACTTTTTTTTTGAAAATTTTAAAGTATATAATATACTCCTATTTAAGTTTGTTGTTCATGAAATACCCCTGTTTATGTTTTGAAGTTCACAAGATACCCCTGTTTATGTTTTTAGTTCATGAAATACCCTTAACACTCGATGGCTTGACAAAGCATCGCCTAGTTTTTTCTTGTTTTCAAGTGCATTCAGCCTCTTCATAATTCTAGGACAAATGTTGTTTGTATTCCAGTTCTCTGAAGTTTCTTGTCTCTCGGAATGTCTCACAAATAGCTGAGTGTGAATCCCTGTCATACACAATTAGACACAATTATAATATATGACCAGAGACAACAAGTATAGCATGGATTATTTATATAGTTAGGTAGATACCTTCAAGTAAAGAGTAGATTGGTTTAGTCATATAGACAAACAATAATGTCTCAGACATTAGGTTTAAAATGGCTAACTCTTGGTCAAACTCAATAGTGGACCAGAACTTTTGTTTAGGGGGTAAAAAAATGTTTGACACCATTTTTCTTTAAAACATTATGTTATTTTGTATTTTTCAAAAATTTATAGCATTTTGCAAATTTTCAAAAGTTTCAGGGGGGCCGGCCCCCTGGCCCCCCTTTGCGTCAGCCCCTGGTCAAACTTGTGTTGTGCCTACCACTCTGATGGGATATCGCTCATATATTTGAATGCACCAAAATCCATCTCCCTAATACGTGCAACTTTTTGGTAAAAGCTTGGTTGATTACCTGCAAGTAAACGAAAAGAGGCATTATAAAAGGTGTTGAAATAATATACAGAACGCAACTAGTGGCAATGTCCATGAAGTACTTCAAAACATAAACAGAGGTACTTTGTGGACAATGGCACTAGTTGCGCTCTATATATTATTTCGACACCTTTTATAATGCCTCCTTTCTTTTACTCATAGGGAATCAACCAAGCTTTTACCAAGCAGTTGCACTCATTAGGGAGATGGATTTTGGTGCATTCAAATATATGAGCAATATCCCATTAGAGTGCTAGACACAACACAAGTTTAATCAGGGGCGGACACAAAGGGGGGTCAGGGGGCCCGCCCCCTGAAACTTTTAAAAATTTGCAAAATGCTCTTATCAATTTTTGAAAAATACAAAATAGCATAATGTTTTAAAGAACAATGGTGCCAAATTTTTTTTTGCCCCCCCCCCTAAACAAAAGTTTTGGTCCACTACTGAGTTTGACCAAGAGTTAGCCACTACAGGACTAAACCAATCTACTCTTGAAGGGGTCTACCTAACTATCTAAATAATCCATGCTATACTTGTTTGTCTCTGGTCATACAATATAATTGTGTCTAATTGTGTATGACAGGGATTCATACTCAACTATTGGTGAGACATTTTGAGAGACAAGAAACCTCAGAGAACTGGAATACAAACAACATTTGTGCTGGGATTATGAAGAGGCTGAATGCACTTGAAAAACAAGAGGAAACTACGGGATGATTTGCCAGGCCATCAAGGTGTTAAGGGTATTTCGTGAACTGCAAAACATAAACAGGGATATCTTGTGAACTTCAAAACATAAACAGAGGTATTTCATGAACAACAAACTTAGATAGGGGTATATAATAAACTTTAAAATTTTCAAAAAACTAGTCATTCTAGAACGAAAGTGCGAAATTACAACAAAAAAATGAGCCAGGGGTAAAATAGTCATTTTCCACGGGAGGTTTACAAAGTATTTGACGGTCGTTAGCAAAAACAGGCATTTTGTGAATTAGCAAAGAAAATAGGGGTATCTTGTGAAATACCCCTAACATTTAAATAATTAAATATAAGTAAATAAATATTATTTGAGGAATTATAAATATTATTGGGGGTTTATTAAACCCTAGGAAAGCATATAAACACTTGGGCGTTAAAAACGCACCTAAACTCCTTAAGGTCAGAAACGAGCGTTAAAAACCCGACCTTAAGTTAAATAATTATATAAGCTATAGAAACTATACAAATTTAACCAGGGATCATTTTATGATCTTTAAAATACAAGTTCTCAATTAGAACTGAGTAAAAATACAAAGTTCTCGGAAGTTCCCGATGTGGGCCCCATACAGGCCCGGGAATGCCTAGGAGGAGTGCCAAGGTGGCACGAACCCCTATATAAATTATTCTTAGAGTTCCTAAAATTATTATTAATCATTCTAAAGAGGATTCCCAAGTTACTTCTGCAAAAATAAACAAAACGCTCGGGGGAAATTTCTTAACGCTCCTTTTACCTCGGGAGTGCCCCCTTTAACCCGAAAATTGAGTTACAAGTTTATGTAACCCCATATAATTTAATGTAACACCTTAATATATTATTATTGACTATAAATAATGTCAATAAACACTTGGAACTCATAGCGACTAATTAATTCCCAGAAAAATCCTTGAATCACAAAAACGCACCTTCGGGTGTCACGAAAATGCGTTTTACGCAATTGCCTTGAAGCTTTTGAGGAGCCACGAGTTAATATACTTAAAAGTGGATAAAATAACCATCTAAATCAATTGATGTCAGTACTAAATTCATAGTACAAATGGGGGCGAATTTTGGGACAAAAAGTTACCGAAAATCAGCATTTTTACCTTAAAACTTTCATCATTTATCATATTAAAAATGTACCAATTAAATGCTGGAACCTATTACACATATAAGTATGATCTTAGTACAATATAGTGTAACAAAAATCAAATGAAAAATCAGTCCCATTTGACCACCAATGTGGGCGAGATTTAAGGTCATTTTTGGATTAGTTTTGGTTCAAAAATTGTCTTATGCTAATGTGACTCACCTAGCATATATTATATGAAGATGTAACATTTAAATCAGTCATGTGAACCCCCCATTCACGTATGACCTGCAGAGAACAAGAAAACATTAGTTAAACAAGCTATAGGAATTAAATTACATAAAATGACAAAGCCTAGGACTACTTTATACTAGTTACTAGAATCAAACAAAACTAGTTGCCTACCACCACATGAGGCTGCCGAATTCTATACCAAAAAAAGAGTTTGATTGTTATCAAGATAGTCAAGGAGACAACCACCTAACTATACTTATATCATTGCCTAATAACAACAAGAATTCATTGTCCTATACAACTAAGGGTGTCCGATTTTGACTAGAAAATGAGTCTTAATTGTCTTATAAAATTCAAAGTAAAATACCTAGCAACCTAGCCTTGTTATCTTGTATTTAAATCAAGCAAAAATCAGTTGTCTATATGCCTTATGCATTACCGAAATAACAAGAAAAACAAGACAAAAATAACATGAATTTAGTTTAGAAAATTCAAAGGAACATGTACCTACCTTTCATTGTCTTCTAGTCTCCATTGTCTTCTATTTTCATTGTCAATTAAAGACTCCATTAATTCCCTTGCTGGTGGCCGAAATCTTGCTGTCAATTAAGAGACTTTTCAGAGCCAATAATGAAAGCAATTATACAAGAGAAAGACTAATCAATTAAGCAATAATGTGTCAAAATAATTCAAGTTGATTCCTTCTTTTCTTGCCTTACTCTTACGTGAGTGTAGGCTTCATTCTTCCTTTGCCATTCTCCATGGCCGAATGGTAAGGTCTCTCAGCCTCTCTTTTCTTCTTCTTCTTTCCTAGCTTCAAGCTCCATTAATGGAGGTTTAAGATCTAACTCCATTTTATGTCAAAATTCCTAGCTAATTCTACAAAACAAGAATCAAGTAGCAGATCTGTACAAGAGGTCTGACTTCGGGAGCAATTCTGTAATTTTCAGTAAGTTATCTCGAAAACTTCCCAACATCAAAGTTGTTCCTCTTCGAATCTTTCCATACATATAAATCATTAATTTTCATGGGTATTCCGTTCTGGGTGAACAAAACAAGGCGAAGTGGTTCACAGCAGAAATCTGTTCAATAGGTCTCATCTCGGGAGTTATTCTGAATTTTCCGTAAGTTTTCTCAAAATCTTCTCAACACAAAAGTTGTTCCTCTTTGAATTAGCTTTCCAGACATATAAGGATCATAAATTTTCGTGGTCATTTCAGTTCTGGGTGACTAAAACAGTAGAGAGTGCGCAATCTGGAAATTTCGGTAAGATATGGTGATCACTATCTTCCACCATTTGATGCCTATAATTAGTTCCGAATTTTAGAGTTTCTAAACCTATGTTCTCTTCATTATTTCATGAAGGAAACTTGGATCTACAACCTCCACAAGGTATATCAAAAATACCTTGATAAATTCCTAAGGTAAACTCTTTTCTAAACTACTCCAAATCATAATTATAAATTCTTGTTAGAAGCCTAACAAATGAATCTCCTAAATATTCATAAGGAGGCCGAAAGTTCTTCAAGAAAATGTCATTGGAGAAGCTTGGAATTCAAGGAGAAAATCAAGTACAAGAATTGTCTTGATTTAAAGGGTAAGTTTATAAAATTAAGGTTTATTAAGTTTAAGCTTGATTTAAGCTTCAAACTTTGGTATAAAAAAAAATTATATATGACCCCAAATAATTAAGGCCGAAAATACATAGGCTATATTGTCAAGAAAATAATTTATACATATAAGGTAAGATTATTACCTTAAGATATATATTGGGGTCATAAGAATTAATTATTGTTACATAAATATTAAAACCGAATGGGTTAGGGATTTTATGTTCTATTTTTAGCTTATAATCATTCTAAGTCATTAGCATAATTTTTAGAAGTGTTATATGACTTATATACATTTATATATATTTATTATAAAGTTTAAAACAAGTTTTAAAACCATATGATAAAATTTAATTAAGGCCGAGAGCTTAGTATATGATTTAGGTGATTTTCGAAAATATATAAGTGTACTAACTTATATTATAAATTTTGGGAATATTAAAAATAGCTACAAGTATTTAAATGGCTAGTTTAATAAGTTATGTGGTTAAAATGTAAATTTTGAAAAGTTTGGAGTGCAAATAATAAAAACCGAGGACTTAAGGAGTTGTTTGGTATATTTATATTGTAATATAAGGTTGGAATTAATATTATGAATTTTGGTGAATTTAGATGAGTGTTTAAGTGTTTAAATAGCAATTTATAAAGTTTGGGACTATTTTATAATTATTGAGAAGTTTGGGAGTGAAACCGAATTACTTATGATTTATGGGCATATTAAAGTATTAATTATGAAATTAAGTCTTGGTCAAAGTGTTGACCAAAAACTTTGGGATAAAATGATTTATGACATAAAATATTAAGTTTATAAGAGTTTTGGGGTGAATATGTAATTTATGGAAATATATATAAAAGATAGAAAATTAATGTGGGCGAAAATGCAGTTTAAGAAAAGATATGAGTTACCTTGGTTATTTTAAGAAATAAAATATTTAAACTATAGATTATAAGTTAATATGTAACTTATATAAAGTTTTGGGTTAAAAGTGTTAATAAAGAAAACTATATGAATAAACCAAAAAGCTTATGAGCTTAATTGGTAATTTATAAAGTTGGTGGTATTAATTTGTAATAACCGAAATAATAAGAGTAATTGATGAATTATAAAAGTTATAAGGTTATTTGGCAATTTACAGAAGTTAATATAACTGTTTTACAATTTTCGAAATTTATAAGGGTATTTAGTAAATTATAAAATATATGGTTATTTTGTTAAGTTGTAAAAGTTAACGGGATCAATCATGGTTACCGGAAAATAATATGTGCTTATTTAGTAATTTATTAAGTTGTCGGATATAATATATAAGTACCACGTTAATAAGGTTGGTTTTGTAATTTAATAAGACAAGGAAGTGAAACTAGGTAATATAATGTATTATAGTGTATTAAGGAATATAATATAAAGTTTATAAAATAATTTTAGTTATAATAAAAATGACCAATCAATATAATATAAATGAGAAGTGGAAATAATTATAAGTAAATAATTAATAAGATAAAGATGTACCGTACAAATAATAAATCATTATCACATGTGAGTTTCACATAAAATAATGAACTGGTAGGTTATCTAGAACCACTGTTAAAATAACAGGGGGAAATAAATAACATACAGAGTTATTATACGGCAAGAATAAACTATACAAAGACAGTACTGTAATATTTAGTGGATAGTCATATTAATATTACCCGTTATTGTATGTATAAATAACAGCGTACGGGAAAGGTTACTAGAGCGTGAACTGTCAAGCTAGCTGTTGTCACGGTGAACGGTATGTTAATTGTGTGGTCTGAATGTCCTAAGGATTATCCTGAGGTCCAGACATTATGTGTTTAAATGTTTAAGAACGATATCTATGATTCTATGTGAATGATATTGTACGTGGTGTTGCTTAAATTGTTGCGTTGTACTTATACGCAAAAGTCCTGTGACTAAAAGTTTGTACATCTAAACTGTAAAAAAAGAACTAACTGACCTCTAGGTATTATTGAACCTAACAAGGGTCTAATGTGATAGTCTTATTTCAAGTATTGATTATTATGTCACTGACAAAAAGGGCTAACTTATAAAGAGAGGAATCCAGATCGTTTCGACCTTCTGGTTGCGCATTGTGATCACTATGAGGGACTCAAAAAGGGAGTCACTCCAAATCCATCAGCCATTCGGGGATGGCGGAATGCACTGCCGTTGGTGCACAGT